>OX424575.1:74275906-74353958 GCA_949152435.1 Gastracanthus pulcherrimus
ACTTGAAGTCCTGGCCTGTTTTTTTTCAAAGAGTGCAGTAAGATATGGTGGCTGCCGCATGACAACCGCTTTGTAAAGCAGCAGCCCCATAAAATACTCCCTTCTCACCTTCAGATCTAACCAGTCCAGTTTTTTCCTGTAGGCGGTGATATGCTCATCACGCCTAACACCACATATGTATCTCGCACATGCATTCTGTAGACGTTGTAGTCGTGTCTGGAGCTCCCCTGACACATCAAGAAGAACCACTGAGCAATAGTCTAAGTGAGGTAGTACCAGTGCACATGCTAGCTGCTTCCTCAGTATCTCTGTGGTGCTTGAACGGAATAATTTTAAGCTATACAGAGCTCTATTTACTTTTCTACTGACCGCATTCAGTTGCGGCTTCCATGTCAACCTTCCGTCCATCACCACGCCGAGGTTGGTGCCTGTATCGACAAAGCGAACGTGTACGCCGGTCTGTATCTCAATGCCTTGCAAGTCAAGGTTCTGAACCTGTTTGATGTTGTGATCAGATCCAAAAATGATCGCCTTTGTCTTGCCGACATTGAGGCGCAGGCCAGCTGACGTTGCCCAGTTTGACACCGCTCGTGCTACAGCCGACGTGCGACTGATACCATCAGGAAGACCCTTCAGGGTCACTTGTGTGTAGGTTTGCAGGTCGTCAGCGTAAAGTATGTGTTCAACACCATCTAAGTCTAGTGCGTCTTGTAAGTCGTTTATGTACAGGCTGAAAAGCAGGGGTCCCAGGACTGAGCCCTGTGGAACGCCAAGATTGGTGGTTAGCCAACCTGAATCCCCGTTTGTGTTTGTGACGACTCTCTGTCGTCTTCCCATAATATATGACTTAAGCCACAGGAGAACACTCCTGGAGAATCCCATGCGCATCAGCTTACGCAGCAGTTTAGTGTGTGAGATGGTGTCGAATGCTTTGCTAAAATCAAACATTAACAAAATAGTCAATAGTTTTTTGTTGTTGTTAATGCCCGATCTTATGTCTTCCGTCAGTTTTAGTAGTGCTGTCTGTGTACTGTGATTCTGTCGAAAACCAGTCTGCATCGGGTCCAAAGTATTATTTTCTCGTAAAAAGTCAGTTATTTGGTCGTGTACTATTTTTTCAAGGACCTTAGAAAGGAAACTCAGTAGGGCAATTGGTCGGAAATCTGACACCGTAGATGGGACAGGCTTCTTCTTCAAAGGCACCAACTGAGCTCCCTTCCAAGTTCCCGGAAAAATGCCACTGGACAGAGAGGAGTTAAAGATCTTAACAATATGATCTCCCACAAACGGAAGAGCCTTAGCCACTTTTGGGGAATGCCGTCTTCCCCTCTGGCCTGTGATGAGAAGTGGGCAACAACCAGGACCACGTCCGAGAAGCTGACCTCTCGGAAAACAAAGCCGTCATCACTGGCAGTGGTCAGGACGTTGTCAAGTTCTTCATCACCCTCATTTTGGGAAATCGACACCCCTGCAAAGTGGGCATTGAACTCTTCCGGTGAGAAACCGTGAAGCTCCTCTCGTGTCTTTGGCAGAAGGCCCAGAGCCTTGAGCTCTTTCCAGATATCTTTCTTATTATCAATCGCTTCAGAAATTCTATTTTGTAAAAATCTTTCCCTTGTTTCCTTCGTTCGTAATTCAGCTTCAGCTGCAAGGCCCTGATACTCCCGCCACAGTCTGTCGTCTTTGGTCCGCGCATAGCGTCGTCGTCGAGTCATGTTTTTTGTAAAGATGTATTAGTTCAGCATCAACCCATGGTGGATTCGTTTTCTTTTTCGGCGTGAATTCTTTTAACGGCACAATTTTATCCATCACAGCGATGAGGTTGATACTGAGGCACTCTAATTGACTGTCAACACCTGCCGCGGGACCATCGATCTGCGACCAACCACAGTCAGCTAGGTGAGACAGGAGGTCGTCTTGCTGGATCGATTTAAAATCCCTGTAGCTGAAAGATTCAGCCACAGGGGATGCAGCAGTTTCGACCCCAATCTCGACCTCTATGATGTTATGATGACTGGGAAAAGGCGCCGGCCGATTGTCCCTGCTCAGTACAACGTCATTATTATCTGTCAAGATCACATCAATCCACGTGTGAGAATCCGTGAGATGATGAGTCACACCATGATCAATTATTTGAAGGTTAAGATCATCAGCCAACCGCCTAACAAATTTCGCATCGGCTGACGTTCCGAGTAGGTTCGCACTCAGATCTCCCATAATAATTTTGTGACTAAAGTCTTGGGTATGTATCGTTAGTTTGTCTGTTAAGTCAGAGCCCTGTAAAAACGGTACGTGTGGTGGTCTGTATATTAAAGCAAAAAAAAACGGGGGAAGGCTGCCCTGCTGAACACTGCACATTAAATATTCAGGTATAAATGGCCTGCCCTCCTGTGTTGTTCGAGAGCTGCATAGTAAATTGGCCTTGAAAGTGTTATGAATGCACAGGACCAGCTCGCCCCCTAGTTTGTTGCGATTAAGTCTAAGTAGTGAGTAGTCGTCGATCTGAATGAGATCACTCCCAACATCAGGGTCAAGGTGCGACTTAGCAACCCCAAAGAGATGGTAGGCAGGACGAGCTGAAAGGTGCTGTTTAATCATGCCAATGTGCCCCATCAGTGAGGTAACATTGACAAAACCTGCCCTCAGTCCCTTACAGTGAACCCCCCCAGCAGTGTCTGCGGATAGTCAATTTTTTGCAGCAGTTGACGGAATAACATTTTTATCAATAACGATTTCTTTATCAACGTTTTTTGTTATATTATTTACAGTTTGTGATGGTTGATTAATGGCATATGATGCCACTATTGTTTGTAAATCAGCCGCAGATGAAAATTCATGAGAGACGTCGCCATCGCGCCTCTACACCAGGAAACGGCCCTCTCTATGCCAAACATATTTAAAATTAAGTCTCATCGCAAGGGCCTTGAGACTTCTATATTTAATAAAACATTCTTTTGTTAATAATTCATTTATAAAAATTTTCTCATTTATAATCCCATCCCTTGTGTCCTGGTCAAGAGCGGCAATGTCGACATCTCTAGCATGAAAGCCAGTGATAAGCTTTTTGGCTCGCATTATTTTCTCGCCTAATGCACTGCTGGAAAGGGTAACAACCCATGGTGACCGTCCACGTTCGCTATTTGTATCTGCTGATGCCGCAGCTGTCGGTTCCTCTGACCGAAGCAGGCATATGCCTATTATATCTATTTTTCGTGTTGATGGAAGGACACGGCACAGTATCGCGTGTGCAACGTCAACATGCTTAGAGACAATACCGTCGAAAATGTTTGAAATAATGAGCTCCGTATTACCGCTTTTAATGTTTTTACTGTGCATTGTTCCCCCATCAATCGTTTGCACCCGCGTGCTTCGTGCAGGTGATGCTGCAGCATCATCATTGTCGATATTGTACTTATTCAAACGACTAGATGTTTTTTTCCTACTATTTACAACTTGGATAAACCCGTCATTATTGATATTACAATTGTCATTTGTGTCGCTTATATTACTATAATTGTCGAGTAAAGTACTATTTGTAGCAGACGCATTATTATTATTATTATATTTATTTGTACTTGTCAGAGAAACGGTATTGTTTTGTGTACCGGGGAGCACTGCGATTTGTTGGAATTCAATTTTATTTAATATAAGTTGGTTATCTTTTTGGATGTTTTCTACATTTCTTTCAATTTTGTCGATAGTAGTAGTATATGCAGAGGTAAAGTCTTCTTTTGTTATTATTTTTTCTATTTTCGTTATTATTTCTTTATTGTCACTTTCAACTCTATTGATTTTATTAGTTAAGTTTTGGAAATCGTTTTCAAAAGTATTTAATATAAAATTATCAATTTTTGTCTGTGACTCAAAAGTAGTCTGCTCTAGATTACCATTTTTTTCAATCAACATATTATAATTTACCTCTGTATTGGTCAACAAATTGTTCGTGTCGACGTTACTATCGTGTAATTTTTTATTTTTGATTTTTAGGTTATCTATATCTTGACAAAGCACTTGCTTCTCCTTTTTTATCTCCTCCAGCTGGGAGTGTTCTTTCGACAGTTTTTCCTCAATTTTTTGCAGCGTGGATTCAATTGAAAGTGCCAAAGTATGTACTGCTGGTAACGTATTTAGCCTATTTACAATTGCCTCCAATCTGCCTTCAATAGAGGTGCAATGTCTAGCAAGTGCATTGTCAATGTTTCTTGAAGTTGAATTCGCGTACTCCACCAGGCAGGAGACCGTTGTTCCCTTTTTTAACGCGGTGCTGTCTAGCATACGAATGACAGATGCATTTACGTCATTAATGCTACTGTTATTTTTGGAGAAGGAGGACTGCGAAGTATTATTAGCTCGGTTTGAATCCGTACTCCTGGCCGCGACGTCACTCGGGGATTCCCCGCTGTGCTCTGCTCCCGTGCTGGAAATGGGCGGGCCTAGTGATGTCACAGGAGACTGCGCGGCCAACCGGAGTAGGCTGCTGGTGGGGGCGGGGCCTAGCCCCTGCAACGGAGAAAGTGAGGAGTTGGTGGGCGTGGCCTTGCTCGCCTGATTGGTGCGCGCAGCTGTTGCAGGCTTTTTATTGGCCGGAGTGGACGCGGCTAGCTCTTTCTCTTTCCCACTCATGTTGTTGTTAACGTTCGTCGCGCGCGTGACTGCCGACTCGAACATCGACCTCTTCGAGTCGATGCATGCCTGGCACGCTACCGCTTTGGTTTGTAGCTGTAGTGCACTTCTTTGTACGCGGGTAAGCACTGCAAGAGGCTTGCACGCCGGATGATATGTTATATTGCATATGCAGCACTTACGTAGCGAGTTACTGCTCCTAGGAACCTCCCCGCAGATGGCGCAGTTGTCGACCATGATGTTAGTGGCGACAAAGATGAGTCGTGGAAGGTAATGATGGTGTGTCTAGGATGCAGCAGGTGTCGCCTCGGTAGTCACGTAGTTGCAGTTCGAGTCGGTAGATGGCGCCTTGATAGTATGTCGCTGCGTGCTGTCTGTCCAGATTGAAGTGGTACGAGTACCTCTAAGTTATTTATGCTTCGTGCTTGGCTCCCGCCACTCTGCCGTATTCACCTCACATAACCTCAAAAAACACCTGGCCGGGTGTTGTTGCTTGGATGTTGAAAGCCGTGCCGATGGACAAGTGGAAGCTGTGATTTATTATCACAGCTATAGTTAGAATGTTCCACTGTGCAGGCACCACAACAGACCGGCTCACGGACGCAGAAGGCAGCAGAGTGCGGTGTAAATGCAGGAGCCAAAACACGAGCAGGTGTACCTAGCAGACGCGCGACGAGAGAGAGAGAGAGAGGGAGAGAGAGAGAGATCATCGTCGGTAGGGGCAAGCTAGCTTCGGTATTGCGCGAGAAAACCGTTTAGGTAGCGTCGGTTTATTTTTTTTAGTAGTGAACATTTTTTTGTGGCAAAGTATATAAATTTAGATTAGTTTCTTGCGAGTAATATAAGTTAGGATAAAAAAAGCTATGTTGGAGAGGCGTTTTAAGGCGATTTTAATAATAATTTGTATGAGATAAATAAGAGGCTACGTACAAGAATAAAATAAATAACACAAATTTAATAAATTAACGTTTAAATACAGGAGAGAAAAACGTGTGTTGATTTCGACATTTTGTTTTGATATTTTTTTACTTATTACTAAAAGTATCAAAGCAAAAAGGGAATATCGACGTTAATCGTGTTGGACAAAAGAAAATTGTTTAAATTTTTAGAGGATTAGTTTATACAAATTATAACAGGGTGCTCAATTGTTAATAATAATAGTAATTATTAGTCGAGCTAATAACCTGCTGGCGTGCGCCACACGGAACACGTGTGCGCGATTTACCGCAGCTATTATCTTTGCGGCGGCCAGCAGCGAATCGCCGCTGTGGCCTTACCCCGGTGTAGCTGTGCAGGCTTTTCCCACGTATACGCCGAATCCACGAGGATTCGGTTTCGTGCGGAGTTTCCTCGACGTACTAGTTTTCGCGACCTGGAAGGAACCCAAAAACGCGAAGGCTAATTCTTGCACAACACGAATACCAATCTCGCCTTGCTTGTCGGACTAATTCGGTGCAAGGAGCAGGCGGATCTGGATTGATTAACGAAACAATGATTTAACAAGAACAATAAAACAATATTCTGAAATAAATAAATAAGGTAATTTACAACGAAGTTAACAAAAACGTAATAACAATGAATTTAATAGTAACGCGTAGATCGAGCGTTGCTTGTGTGTTGAGCACAACCGTTGCTGAGCACGCCGCCGAAATCAGAGAGGGTTACGAACACGCGCGGATCTTTACAGTCGCAGGCAATTCGGAGTCCTTATCTTTTTGGGTCACGGCACACCATACATCGTATGGTCCTTACGCAAGTCCGCGTTTACCTCCAGGCTAGCCCTTACCTCTGTTCGCCAGAGCGCAGTGTCGGAGTCAACAGTGCCGCAGTCGAAGCTTCTCTGTCTCTCTCTCTCTCTGCCTCTCTCTCTCTCTCTCTCTCTCTCTCTCTCTCTCTCTCTCTCTCTCTAGAAGAAGTGGACACATATCAAGATACTTCGACGCAGCACCACCCTCTACCTAGATGCCATCTACCGACTTTAGCTGTAACAACGAGGCTACCGAGGTGACATCTACTGTAACCTGGTCCAAATAACAGCACTTTTCCCTCGCAGAACAAATGTCTACGTCACCACCACCATCATGGACGACAGTTGCGCCATCTGCGGGAAGGTCCCCAGGAGCAGCAACTCATTACGTAAGTGCTGCATCTGCAATATCACATGTCATTCAGCGTGTAAGCCTCTTGCAATACTTAGACGCACGCAACGAGGTGCGCTACAGCTCAAATCCAAAGCTGTAGCGTGCCAGGACTGTATACAATCGAACAAGTCGCTGCTCGAGTCGGTAGCTCCGCGCGTGACGAATATCAGCATGAGTGCAACAGAGAAAAAGTTAGCCGCTTCCACTCCAGCCAATAAGAGGACAGTAACAGTTGCGCGAGCCAATCTAGTGAGCAAGGCCACGCCTTTAAACTCGTCACTCTCTCCGTTGCCAGGGCAACGCCCCGCCCCCTCCAGCAACCAGCTCCGAGTGGCCTCTCTATCACCTGTGATGTCACTGAGCCCGCCTACATCCAACATGGGAGCAGAGCATAGCGGGAAATCCCCAAGCGTCGTCATGGCCAGGAGCGTCGAGACCACTCACGGTAACGACGCATCGCATTCATTTAAATCAAGTAATTTCAGCAGTGTAAATGATGTTAATGCGTCGGTAATACGTATGTCAGATTCTACTACCTTTAAAAAAGGGACGACAGTCTCCTGCTTGGTGGAGTACGCCAATTAGACATCTAAAAACATAGACAATGCACTTACTAGACATTCATCCTCTCTTGAAAGCAGATTGGATGCAATTGTTAAATGGCTAGATTCGTTACCAGCGATACATACTCTAGCACTGACAATTGGGTAAAAAATGCAGAAAATAGAGGATAAGATGTTAAAACAACACTCCCAGCTGGAGGAGATGTTAAATGAAGAGCAAGTGCTTTGTCATGAAATTAATGATTTAAATTTCAAAACAAACAGCTACACGAAACGTGTGAAAATATAACAAATAATGTGTTGAATAAGATTGAAGCTAATTATAATGCAATTATAGACAGAGTAGATAACATTGAGCAGTCTAATTTTGAAATGAAAAATCTAGTCGAAAACGATAGTGAGACAAAGAAATACGATTATGACCTTAAAATAATAATTAAAAAAATTAATAAAATTGAAAGTGACAACTCCGACATATTAAAGGACATAGGCAAAATTATTGCACACGAGACTGCAAGCAACAATCATGAAACTGCAATAAATAATTTAGAGAAAACTTTGAAAATTATTCAATATAAAAATCAAGAATTTATAAATAAAATTGAAAATTACCGAATTAGCCTGCCTACCAGTACGGAAAAGACAACTTTTTCACCGCACAGTATTAGAAATAGAAATAGCAATGATAAGAAAAATAGTGTTATTAGTAATAATGTAAAGAATAACAATAATGTATATACTCGTAATATCCATAATAATTTTAATGACGAAAGCAATTATACACTGCAAGATACGGCGTCGACGTCATCTGCACGAAGCACGCGGGCTAAAATGGTAGGTAGGAGGACAACACAAACTAATAATAATACAAGTTGCAATAATGATTTAATAATTTCGAATATTTTTGACGGTAATGGCACTAAGCGTGTCGATGTGGTTCACGATATACTACGTCGTGTCCTCCCATCAATACAGAAAACAGATAAAGTAAATACCCGCCTGCTACGGTCAGATGAGTCGTTTTCGGTAACATCAGCCGAGGTAACTAGCGAGCGCAGACGGTCACCGTGGGTTGTTACCCTCTCCAGCAGTGTATTAGGAAATAAAATCATGCGACAAAAAAAATTTATAACAGGTTTTCACACTAAAGACGTTGACATCTCGGCACTTGACCAGGAGACTTGTGATGCAATATTAAATAGTAAAATTTTTATAAATGAACATCTACCAAGAGAAGCATTTAATAAATTTAGAAGCCTTAAAGCCCTTGCGATGAGGCTCAAATTTAAATAAGTTTGGCATAGAGGGGACCATTTCCTGGTCAAGATGCGGGATGGCGACGTCTCCCACGAATTTTTAACAGCGACAGACCTCCAAGCAATTTTAGCATCGTATGAAACTCCACAAATTGCACCAAACACAAATCAAAAAACAGGAAACACAACTACAAATGGAAAAGATACGTCGGCCATTCAAATAAATAATCAAGAGGAGGCTGTCGCAAATGAATGACTATCAGCGGACACTGCTGGGGGGGGGGGTGCACTGTAGGGGACTGAGAGCAGGATTTATCAATGTGATTTCTCTAGATTGTCACATTGATACACTCCGTCAGCACCTTCTATCTGGTCCCTCCTACCACCTTTTTGGAATTGCTGAGACGCACCTTGCTCACAACGTTGACGACAATCGCATTCAGATCAAGGGTTATTCAATTTTAAAATTAGATAGGAATAAATTTGGGGGTGGGTTTAGTACTGTATGTACACAATTGTTTTAAGGCTACCATACTAAGCCGCTCACGTACCACCCAGGATGGTACACCCAATATTCCTGAATATATTATGTGTAGTGTGCAACAGGGCGACCTTCCCCCCGTATTCGTTGCTCTAATTTATAGGCCACCGCATGTACCATTCCTGCAAAATTCTGACGTAATTGACAAGCTAGCAACATACACGCAGGACTATAGCCACAAAATTTTGATGGGTGATCTGAATGCGAACCTGTTAAAGACGTTGGCTGATGTAAAATTCGATGGGGCTATTAGCCGATAATTTAAATCTAAAAATAATAGAGCATGGTGCGACTCATCACCTCGAGGGGTCTCACACATGGATTGATGTCATTATGACAGATGACAACGACGTGGTGCTGAATGCCAGCAATCAGGCGCCGCCCTTTGCCAGCAATCATACACTCATAGACGTTGAAATAGATTTTAAATTATACAATAGCCCCATCACCGACACTTTTAGTTACAGAGATTTTAAACCGATAGAACAGGAAGATCTTTTATCTTAACTGAGTAAATGTGACTGGGCGGCGTTTGATTGCTTGGACAACAACGATATAGACAATTTATTGTGACAGCTCAGCGCCAATCTCATGGGGGCAATAGATGAACTCGCTCCACTGAAGCAATTTACACCACAAAATAAAGCAAATCCCCCATGGATTGACGCTGATCTGGCTTACATAATAAAAAAACGTGACGTCGTACGCAGACGACTTAAACGCACAAAAAACGGTAAACTTGGGCAGGAGTACCAATCTCTCGCAGCCGAAGCAGAACAACGCATGAAAATCGCGCGGGAGACTTACATGCAGAATAAGATTTTTGAAGCCCTAGAAAATAAGAAGGATATTTGGAAAGAACTAAAAGGCTTGGGTCTCCTGCCAAGGGCACGGGGGGGTTGCATGGTTTTTCGCCGGGTGAGCTGAACTCGCAATTTGCGGGGGTATCGGTCTCCCAGAGTGAAGGTGATGTTGATTTGGGTAGCATCTTGGACTCGGCCAGTGAGGACGTCTTTGTTTTCAAAGACGTTACAGTGACGGACGTAGTCCTGGCTGTTGCTCATTTCTCGTCGCAGGCTAGGGGTGAGGACGGTATTCCCCAAAGCGCTGTAGCTAAGGCTCTCCCGTATTCAACTCCTCTTTGTCTGGTGGTGTCTTCCCTGGGGCTTGGAGGGGGGCTGACTTGGTGCCTCTTAAAAAGGTTTCAGTGCCATCTTTTCTATCAGATTTTCGCCCAATAGCACTATTGAGCTTTCTCTCCAAGGTTCTGGAGAAGATAGTACACGACCAGATTACCGATTTCCTAAGATCCAAAAAGATCCTGGATCCTCTGCAAATCGGTTTTAGACAGCATCACAGCACCCAGATAGCTCTACTAAAACTGACCGAGGACATACGAACTGGGATTACTGACAATAAGAAAGTAATGACCATACTGCTACTGTTCGACTTTAGTAAGGCGTTGGACACTATATTACCATCTAAATTACTTCGTAAGCTGATACGCATGGGTTTTTCCAGGAGTGTTCCTCTGTGGATCAAATCATACATTTTCGGTCGCAGGCAAAAAGTCATAACTAACAACAATGGGGAATCTGATTGGCTAACCACCAATCTGGGTGTGCCACAGGGTTCAGTCCTGGAGCCCTTGCTAATCAGTCTTTATATCAATGATTTACAAGACGTACTGACTGGTGGTGATGTTGAACACTTGCTATACGCGGACGACTTGCAAACTTACACTCAAGTGACATGGCGAGATCTTCATGTGGGTATCAGACGCATGTCGGCTGTTGCGCGGGCAGTGTCGGAGTGAGCCGAAGCATCCGGACTGCGACTCAATGTCAATTTTTGGCTCCGAGCACAACATCAATCGGCTGCAGGATCTTGGTTTGCCTGGCATTGAGTTTCAGGAAGGTGTACATGTACCTCTCTCTGACTCGGTCATAAACCTTGGTGTTGTCGTGGACTCTAAACTCACGTGGAAACTACAGGTTGATGCAGTTGGACAAAAGGTAAATCGTGCTCTTTACAGCCTACGATTTTTTAGTTTATGCACAACTCAGGCGTTGAGAAAACAGCTTGCATGTGCGCTGGTAGTGCCACATTTAGATTATTGTTCCGTGGTTCACCTTGATGTGTCTAATGAGTTTGAGACGAAGTTGCAACGACTTCGAAATTCATGTGTGAGATACATATGTGGTGTTAGAAGGGACGAGCACATCACTCCTCACAGGAAATATCTTGGCTGGCTTACCGTAAAGGAAAGAAGAGCGTACTTTGCAGGGTTATTATTGTATAAAGCAATAAATATGAGCCAACTTCCGTATCTTGCGGCTCTCTTTGGTAAAAACACAGCTAGGACTTCCAGTAGGAGTGGTGTGAAAGAGCTCTCGGTTCCGGGATCGCGAAACACAGCTAGGACTTCCAGTAGGAGTGGTGTGAAAGAGCTCTCGGTTCCGGGATCGCGGACTGATAAGGGTCTCTACTCGTTTAGAGCCCAAGGCTCGCGATTCTGGAACTCCCTCCCCTGCAGTGTGGCACCTCAGGCAACCGCACGGTGATTAATTTGACATTTTTCATGACGACAGAGGAATACATGGGTAGTTATTTTCATTTATTTATTTATTTATTTGTTTATTTATTGATTTATTTATTTAATTATTTATTTATTTATTTGTTTATTTGTTTGTTTGTTTGTTTGTTTGTTTGTTTGTTTGTTTGTTTGTTCATTCGTTTCGTTCATTCGTTCGTTCGTTCATTCGTTTCGTTCGTTCGTTCGTTTCGTTCATTCGTTCGTTCGTTCGTTCGTTCGTTCGTTCGATCGTTCGTCCGTTCCTTCCTTCGTTCGTTCGTTCGTTCGTTCGTTCGTTCGTTCCTTCGTTCGTTCCTTCGTTTGTTTATTAATTAATTAATTAATTAATTTATTTATTTATTTATTTGTTTGTTTGTTTGTTTATTTATTTATTTATTCTGAGTCGTGAAATATGTTGTAATGTATAAAATATAAAGAGTATATTTTAATGAAGAGTCAGTGAATTTATCTGCGTGTGTGCTAAGTGTACGTATCTGCTTAATTGTAATTGTTTTTCAATTATGACGTGATGGATGTACGGGTATGCAAGAATGAGTGAACCTCCAAAAATTGTTATGAAACTGTGATATAGACATACTGTGATATATGAGATAATGACAAATTGTGCAACAATTATTCTCATATTTATATACTAACGACCTGTGATAGTGATCAAAGATTTTAATGTAAAGACAAAATAACAATTTATGTAACGCATTTTTGCCAAATGACAAGATAAATCGTATATCTATCTATCTATCTCTCTCTCTCTCTCTCTCTCTCTCTCGTTGCTGGCTGCTAGCTCCGTCGCTTCCCTCCGGTTGCCGCCTCGGCGCTTGATGCTGGAGGCTTCTCATCTCGTATGCGGACTCTACTTTGTTGATAAAGGTGATGGTCGAGCATTCGCCTCCACCAGTCATGCACCCACGCATGCGAGAATCACCGTGCACAGCCCAAGCGCGAATTCGTGTAGTTGCGGAGCGGGATAATCGCCAAGATGGCGGCGAGCAAACCGAAAGCGTGATACGCGGCACGATAGCGTTAGTGATAATGGCCTTTCTCCATGACCTCGGCGGCATCTCGTCGCCTGCTCTCTCTTGCCTACTTGTTGAAGCGCGCTGCTGTCAGATAGCGACACTTGACCCATTCTTCGCTCTGTATTACTTGTGAGTTATCCATGACTCGTTACAAAATATAATGTTATAATAAGATATAATTTATTGGAATGGTAATAAATATTTGAATTTAAATAACTTATAAGTATAATCAATTAAAAATAAATGATATTGGAATTAATTATAGAATAAGTTTTTGAATAAAATCACATTAAGTTAACATTTTAAAATTAAAAAAAAAAAGAATAAGAGTATAAAATTATATGCAATTTCTTATATTGATTTATACGAAATGTAGAACATGGTTAATACACGAGTTAACCCTTTGCGGCACACATTTTTCAGATGAACGGTTTATCATGAATATTGGTATACAGGGGTTTTCGGGGTCGCTGATTACGAATCTGAACTCAGATTTTAAAAATTCACAATGACGGATCCAAGATGGCGGCCAAAATTGTAATATCACTGTATTTCGCTAAAAATTCGTATACAGGGGTTTTCGGGGTCGCTGATTACGAATCTGAACTCAGATTTTGAAAATACAAAATGGCGGATCCTAGATGTCGGCCAAAAATTGTAATATTGCTGTATTTCGCTAAAAATTCGGAAACAGGGGTTTTCAGGGTCGCGGATGACGAATCTGAACTCAGGTTTTGAAAATTCAAAATGGCGGATCCAAGATAGCGGCAAATATTCAAAGATTATAAATTTTAACTTTTTGTAGTATGAACCGCGCTCAGTTGACTCTAGAGACACGCACGTGGACGTGAGGGTCATCGTTTCCATCTTTTCTTTCATTTAATTTTTTTATTTTTTTTAGGTTTTTGTTTTTTATTTCTTACTTATTCTGGAAAATTCTATTTTATTTACATAATATTAATTATATTTATGTATGGTAATTGTAAAAACAATTTGGTTTTTCCTTTATGCAAAGTAGCACATTGCAAGCACTGCAAAAAATTTAGTTCTGCAAGGTTTAGCTTTCGAACTGTACAGACCGAAACGTCTCAGTCATTAGAACTAGGGGCATGTGAGCAGATTGAGAGCGCCTTTTCGATAGATATTTGAGGTTAACTATTTACATTAGGAAATTTTTCTTGGTATTTCCTACCTTTCGGTCTTGGCAATCGATCGTCTGTTAGATGATCAACCAAAAGCTATCTAAAGTTTATTGATTTCATACTATGTTCTAAATTTATTGTATTGTGAATAATCAACGCATTTATTATACTTAAATCTACAAAATGCCAGAATCTGCGGTGCCACCATTTTGTAGACTTTCTATTAATTTTGTATGTTGATACAAGGTGGTCGTATCTATCAAAATACTTTTATGATAATTCCAGCAAATAACTGGTAAATTTAGACCTTTAGCTGAACCATCCATTTGTGTCCTATTTGTAACAGTAACTTCGCAAGAATCATGATAGTTGGATAAAAAGAAAACAGCTATTTTATCCATCCATTTGATCCAGCTAGTACCATCACCGCAAGTACGGTATTCATATTGCCCACAATTCATTTTTTTTTATCTGGAATCTCCCTTTTTGGTAAACATTTTCTGTTACAACTGTCTCACAAGCGAAAATGTTATCTTTCTTCAAAACTTCAATAATATCAAGACCAGTAAAGTACTGAATTTGGACCGAAAGTTTCAGTGAATGGAATATCATCTCTGGTTTTTCCACTCTTCGTCCACTTATCAATATCAATAAACTCTCTAGAATCATTCTCATGAGAACATTCCGAGTCGGAATCACCTTTACATTCTACAGTTTCGAAATCATCTTCAACATCAGAATCACATAACCCATCAATAGATTCAGAGTCACTAGGAATATCAGCGATATCATCCATACTTGAAAAATTTATTACAAGATTGTTCCTTTGTACCAAGATATAAAAGAAAAGTGAATATTAGTCGTGAATCGAATGGTGGAGAATTATGCGATTATCACAAAGAAACAGCGAAAGTGTCTATTTACTATTCCGTTAGCCCGCCACTCAAACGTGATGTCTAATAGGGAGAAGTCGTTATTACACAACTATCACCCCACAAAGCAGACAATCATGCTCAGTCAACTATATACTCTAAAAGTTTTTAATTTGATTATATACACGAAAATTCAGTCGCCACCTAGCGGTCGAGCGCAAAACACCTACAATACTATGGGATAATATTCAATAAATAATATTTTATCGCATGTAGATGTGTGGTCTGTTTGGCTTACTGATAGCTTTTTCAGATCACCTAAACCCTAATTGATCTAGGTAAGATAAATAAATGGAGAAATAAAAACGTTTTCACGACTAATATTCACTTTCCTTTTATATCTTGGTACAAAAGAAACAATCATGTAATAAATTTTTTAATTATGGATGAAATCGCTGATATTCCTAGTGACTCTGAATCTATTGATGGATTATGTGATTATGATGTTGAAGATGATTCCGAAACTGTAGAATGTGAAGGTTATTCCGACTCGGAGTGTTCTGATGAGAATGATTCTACAGAGGTTATTGATATTGACAAGTGGACGAAGAGTGGAAAAACCAGAGCTGATTTTCCATTCGCTAAAACTTTCTGTCCAAATATTCCGGGCGATGTAACCACACATATGGATATATTTTTATATTTGTTTTCTAATGATCTATTAGATTTAATTGTTGATCAAACGAACCTTTATTCACTACAAAACAAAAGAAAAGTAAAGCTAAACCAATAACCAAAGACGAATTATTAACATTTTTTGCTATTAATATTTTTGTATACTACAAAAGGCTAATATTTATGCGCTTCATTTGCGAAGAATAAAAGATCTTCAAAATTGTTGATTGATGAACTGTACACAAAACGTAAATAATTTTAAATCCAGTAATATTTCTATTTTTGAACGCCATCTTGGATCCGTCATTTTGAATTTTCAAAGTTTGAGTTCAGATTTGTAATCAGTGTCCCCGAGAACCCCAGTATATACATTCTTAGACCAATCTAGTTAACCGTTTCCCTCGACTCCATTTTTTTCATAAAAATGACGATTTTTATTTGTTTATTTATTTATACAACAAAATATTAAATAAATATTGTCTGAAATGCAATGATACACGCTTCTTCAAGTCCCAATTAAATTGGATTTAAAAAAAAGACGGACGAAAATACACTATTTAGTTTTCGAATAACTCAAAATTTCAATTGCAATCCGGTGGTCATTATAGTAGCCACCATGCCGCAAAGGGTTAAGCAGAGACATGAAGATCTAGAAAAGACGTACACAGAGTACCAAGGCCCAGAAGAGGCAAATGTGTCTCAGTCTCAGTTAGATTAGAGACGAGGAGCGTGGCAGGATATAGTACATAAAAATATTCAGTCATTGCTTGGTTACGTTGAAAAAAAAAACGAGGAGCGTGTCAAGCACAGTGAAAAAGAGCAAGATAGAATTGAAGGTGAGGAGGCTGAGATTCGCAGTCAGGTAAGCGAGATTTTGGCAAAAGTGCACGCCAATCATATTACACATACTAGAGAGGGAATAGCAGCAATCATACTTTTAAAACAATCAATAGAGAAAGAACTCTCACATTTAACAAATGAAACCATTTCCTTAATAACTGACACCCCCTTCCTTAACAATTGACGCTACCTGAGCAAATCAAAGCAATACATGCTTGTATAGAAACGAATCTGCGTATCTCTTTTAAAAATGAATGGAAAAATCAAGTCTGACAGGAAGGGCCATGATATGTGCAGTAGATGGAGCGCCAGCCCAAGATATTCAAGAAATACAGGATAAACTTGAAGAGCTTGAATATGTTAAGCAGATAGATTCTTGATCAAGAAAATAGATTAAAAACTAGGGATACATTAACCCTATTTAATAACGTCCGAAGCCTCAAAACTGAAATAAATCTCCAGCAAGAACAAATGGAAGAAAAGGATAGATAAATCGCCGAAATTGGAAAAAAACTGCGTGATACCGAGCGGCAAATTGATCCAGATGGAAGTGATATTGAAGACTTACTGATAAGAACACGACAGCTGAAGAAAAAGATATGGATATGCTCGGGAAACTGACCGATGTTAACGGAAAGGTAATTTGTCTGGAACATAGCCAAATAAAAGAAAGATCATCATCTGTAAGATTCGAAGAACCTCGAGGAGATATCAGAAATTCAACTGAGATTCGCTCTGCAACTCCCGACCGATTAGATAGTGCAAGGAATGAAGATATGACTAAAAACCGAAGTCGAGTCCACGAGAGATCAACTCAAGAAAATTCAATCTCGCATTCATCAATAAGACGGAAAAAAATTGCCGCGCCAATTTTTGAAGGGGAAATATCCGAAAAGCCTATAGAATTCTTAAAAGAAATAAGGCGATATTTAAACCCGAGGAAATAAGCTTGGCAGAATTAAAATACGCCTTGTCAAACTCGTTGAAAGGATCAGCTTCTTCGTAGTGGGATATAGTTGAGAATTTCGTGGAAAGTTTTGACAACTTTGAAATAGAATTTCGTGACAGATTCTGGAATGTAGATGTCAGAGATAATATTATGTGCAAAATTGAATTTGGCACATATGCATTAAGTAGAAAAAAGTGGCGTGTAGAATACACCATGGATCTAATGCGCCAAGCTTTAGATCTAGGAAAATAAACTGAAGGAGAGCTAATAAGAAAATTAGCTGGCCATCATGAACTTGATATAAGATGTGCAGTTAAATCCTAAAGAATAGAGGATAAATCGATTTTCTTGAGTCTTCTTGCGTGCAAAGATAAAGAAATGCATAGAGAGAAAGATGGTCGTACGCAGGAAACTCAGAAAAACACAAGTGGCTCAAATGAAAGACCTGCGACGAGTAAAGCCGAATTATCCGGCAAATAAAAAAATGGTAATTCAAACAAAGGTAAATCTAGTTACATTTATGCACTAGATACGCAAATCGAAACTGATTCAGTGGGGGCATGTGGCCTAACTCCGGAAAACTCCAAATAGTTGCAGCACGCACCTTGGAGAACTCTCAAAAAACAGAGAGTCATGATTCAATTCCGAAGGGGTCATAAATAAATACAATTTTTCAAGACCCTCGGGGTGCGTTATTGTCTGAATCAGACAAGAAGTACGAAAACAGCAGCAAAATGTAGAGTACCCAGAAATTCAAATTTTAATTGGAAAAATTGCAGTAACAACTCTTACCAATTACCTGTATCTTAGAAGAATTTTATAAGAGTAATTGAAATAAATTTGAAAAATGTCCGACTTTGCCAATAAGTGGGCATGTAATAAAAGGAACGGTTGGTACACAAACGACACGTTTGAAAATCCAAATTTTCGCTGATGCACTAGTGTGAAAGATAGAAAGGAAAATAAATTTTATTGTGGTTCTAAAATTGTCTAGCGAGTGCATTTTGGGCAGATGCATAAAAGGAGCTAGAATTTGTAATTGATGCAAAAACGGAGAAAATTTATATAGAAGAAATAAATTAAATTATTGAAACGCTTTCATATAAATAAGGAATTTTGAGCTTATATGAACTTCAAAAATTTTGATGATTGGAGCGAGATGGAGGAGGAATGTGTATTGAAAGACGACACAGACGATCTCGAACCGTTACCAGATATATTAAAGAATAACTATACTACTCAAAAAGAGAGTAATTAGGTGAATGAAAATTTTCAAGGTGAAAATGACCCTTATGATATAACTCGGCAGGAAATTGAGGAGGAGTTCCCAAACTGCACAGGTAAAAATAATAATACAATTGATAGGCTCAAAAACCTAATATGGAAATATAAACATTTTTTTATAAAATGTCAAGGCGCTTAAACTCTTTTGAGTAGGATTTTAAAGTAAAAGATGACTCTCCTTTTTATATCAAACCTTATCCGATTCCTATAAATCGCCGAGAAAAGGTGAGAGCAGAAATACAAAAAATGCTAGATTGGAAAGTTATTAGAAAATCTAATAGTGAGTACATTAGTCCACTTGTGGCAGTGATAAAGAAAGATGGATCTGTGCGTTTGTGTCTCTATGCTCGAGAATTAAACAAAAGATTGGTTACAAACCATGAATCACCTCAGAATATGGAGGACTTACAGCAAATTTGCAATGGAATTAATGTCATGACTAGTCTAGATTTGACCAGTAGTTTTTCGCAAATCCCTCATTTATAGAAAAGTAAACAATTTACTGCACTTATGCATGACTTGGATTAGTGAATTCTTGGATTATAATTATTAGCAACAATAAGGTAAAATTATAAATAATTATAGGCTTTACTTATATATATATATATATATATATATATAAACGTCATACGTAAATACATTAAACAAACAAAAAGAATTATAATAATAATTAGATAGATTACAATATATAATTATAAATAATTAGACAATAAAGCTCGGATTTAAGAGGCTTAAATCTTGACTAAGCAAAATAAAGCCATATGAGCCGGATATGTATGTAAATAGAGAAAGAGAAAGAGAGAGAGAGAGAGAGCGACAACACAAATCTTAGCTGTAAACAGCGAGGGCCGCAGCTGAGCGAGAACAACAAGCAGGACCATAACTCAAAAATTCGCACTTGGATGATCAAGGGTAATGACAGGGCGCGTATGCCACTTTTTGATTGAGAAAACAGAGGGCCAATTAAGATCGAGCAGGACAATGCTATACTAAGGAAAGATAATTAGAGGAGCAGAGCCTCAGTCTATTGTATCTCACGAGAAAGCAAGGCAATTCTTGAAGAAATGGAGCGCATCGACAATTGCATCAATTTATTCGTAGAAGATTTTAATATCATCGAAGAGTTAGAGGGGTTAGAAGAGAAGGAGGATGAATTTTGGAAATTGGTAAAGGAGGTGGAGTACCTAGTGGGCAAGGAGATCGCCAAAAAGGAATTCCGCAAGGGACCCAATGCTGCAAGCAATTAATCCAAAGCAGAAGAGCCGGTGGATGTTGCATACAGGTGACTCGAGGAGGGGAAGAAGAGATTAGGGGAGGTGAAAAAACAATTGTGCCGAATGAGACCTTCACGAGGAAGAAAAGGAAGAGTCGTTCGCTAAGAGGTCGCGCCACCGATTTAAGGAGAAATGAAGAGAAGGGTGTGTTTATACGACCGATAGAGATAAAAAATGAGTGTTCAACGTCCACGTAGATAGACATCTATGAACAGGCCGATGGGAACAACAATACCTTCTCTGACTTTAAGATAAGGTATCTTTTGAAGAGAAAGGCCATAGAACAGAAAAATGAAAAGGAGCTGAAGAGGAGGAAATTGATCATGGAGAGCGATCTGTATAATGATCATACATATGAACGATACGAAAAGAAATATCTAATTAAGCAAATAAAGAAGTTTAATAGATCCTGGGAGCCGCATAAAATCGCCCACTGGTCAACAACGCCAGGATTTATAATAATAACTCCACCGCCGATCATCAGGAAGCTGGTGGATAAATATCAGCAATTTTTAACTCATCGACGATGGCAGCAAGAGGAGGAGAAGCTGAAGCGTCGTCACTGGTGAGGACAGCGTAAGAGAGAAAAAGTGTACGGTCGCGAGAACTTAAGAATTCGTTCGTTCGAAATGAAGAGTGCGCGGTAATGTAAATGTAACGGGAGTTCGGAAATAAATTTTATTTTTTTTTTCTTGAAAAATATAAATTTATTTCCGGGGGACTATGTGAGTCCCGTTATTAATTGTTGAAATAATTTTTTTTTAGATCGGCGGCAGTGAAAAATAACTAATAAAAATTGCGCAGTAATAAATAAATGATCAAAAAATAATATATTTATTTTTAAGTACTAATATGTTTTGTTAATTAAATATTATTTTAATAATTTTTTTTTTCATATTTTATATTTTATTATATATATGTATAGATGGATTTTATAGATTTTGTTCAACTTTTTTTATATGTTGTACATAAAATCACCCGGATAGTGAGTGAAAACATGTGAATCATAAAATAATTATATAATGGTGAAAAGACACTGAATTAGGTAAATGTGATTAAATTGAAGGTGCTATTAACATCGATCAGTTTGTGCATGAAAACGGGAGTTCATACAAATTTATCTTTTTAAATAAAACATAAATTTATGTGAGGGGACTATGTAACAACCCAACTGTAGCAGTAGATCGATTTTTGCAAATTTTCTTATAATATCCGAAATTTGCACCGGATGATCGATGTGAAACGAATATCCGCACAAAGCAGAGTCACGGAAAATAAAGATGTGTGCCTACATCCATGTGAGTTGTGAATGCTGAAGGGGGCGAGAAGAGTGGGAACTTCGTTGCTTATCGACGTCGGCGGCGCAGTTCTCACCGTAGCCGAAATTCATGGGCTGGCTGTCGATTCGCAAATTGTCAGTCAGCACACAGTCGCCTAGGGAACAGTAGTGAGCACCTCATTCCTCTCGTTCGAATATTACGATTTGGACAGCTCAACTCAGATATTCTCCAGTTTACTTATTTTTATTGGAAAATATATGTGTTGAACGAAAATTTTTTTATTGTGTAAAAGAAACTGTTATAAAATAAATGCAAGTCTTTTCACTTGATTGTTATAATAAATACTAACATTATTTTTGTTATATACACATATATATCCCCAATTTACTTTTTCTTTAGGTACCTTCGCCAAGAAATCATTAAATAATAATAACAATATATTTATTGGTTTAACTAATAATTAAACATAGAAATTCAAGAACACTTACAACTCTTTAACTTGCAAATTTAATGATGCAATTCAATGAAATTATTAATTTCTAAAGTAAAATGAAATTTGTAGTAAAAATGTATTTAACCTTAACATTTTCGTACTTAATTATAAAATCCTTAAACAAATTTGCTTAACAATAACTTTCAAAAATTGCTAACAACATTGTCAAGTTTTAAAATTTGCATAATGTAAAACACAATATAATAGAAAAAGTCAAATATAATGCTCAATATTATTGATGAAAATTAATATATTACTGATATCTCGGTAAGACAAACCTTTTAAAAAACATTATTAAAATACCACTTCGAATGCGTGAAAAATAGAAGTATCACTTATTGATGCGTTCCGAGCAACACAATCAAAATAGTCCGCTTTTCCTGCCAAAATGGTACATATATTTTTATAATTTATCATTTCTTTTATGGCTTATATCTCGAGAAGGGCACGGTAATCTTTTATAAAACAGGGCTAATTTTTTTCGTTTCTTAATGAAGATTCGATATTATAAAGAAATTTAAAGATTCATCGACTCGTATTCATTAAAACGATTTTTCTATTTTACGATTTTCTGAAAACGATTTCTTCCATACCATTATATTACCTAACCTAATTTCATGCCGCATTTGTTCAGGATTATGCCTGTAGAGTGAAGAAAGCTTTTATCAGGATGAAAATCTGGGATAGTCGGTGTATTTTGGATGTTCGAATTGGCTGACTCTCGCATTCGTAGGCTATACACCGAATTCGATAATTTTACACGTCTCGTTTACTTTGTTGAATGTGAAACATCACCTAAGCGATCGAACGAAGTTACATTAGTCATGGGATTCCCTGGCAATCACCCATCCAAGTACTAGCGACGCTTAACGCCGATCGCCCGAGGTGTGGCTCTACCACCCCGTCAGAGCGACCATATATATATATATGGTCGATTCTCTGTGAAATCGAAGACAACAAATTTTTTTTCTCTAACCAATTTTAACATGTATATAGGGTTCTTATAAGTATCTGTGAATTTTTTCAGATTTTTTTGACCTAGTATGTTCGAGTTACAGTAGTAAAAGTTGAAAAAGAGAGAATTCGATCACACAGTCGACTATCAAGAAATTCATGGAGATGCCTATTTTAGTACAAAAGTACTTGTATCAGTCCCAGAATGGCAATCGAGCTGTATTTCTAGCTAAAAATAAAAATAACAGTCAAATTATGCTAAAATATGATTAAAATGCCTATTTAGCACCATTAATAATGGGTTCGATCATTCGTCTCAACACCAGATAGTTTTTGGAGATGCCTTCTTTGGTACAAAAGTACCTGCATAACTCTCAGAATGATAATCAAGTTGTATTTCTTGCTATAAATATAAATCACAGTCAAATTATGCTAAAATATGATTAAAATGCCTATCTAGCACCTATAATAATGGATTCGACTACATGAATCATTACTAAAAAAATTATGAAGGTAGCTTATATTAGTACAAAAGAAACTGATATAGCCCAATACCGTAATAAAGCTGCATTTCTTGCTAATAATAGAGATAATGGTCAAATTATCCTAAAGAATTATTAAAGTGTACGCTTTAATAATTCTTTAGGATAATTTGACCATTATCTCTATTTTAGCAAAAAATGCAGCTTTATTACGGTATTGAGACTATATCAGTTTAAAAACATTTGAAAAAATAGAAAAAAAATATTTTTTTTTAAATTTTGAAAATTTTGTTAAAAAAAGTACAGATTCAATTTTTGCGTAAAATGCACTTCTATTGATCTAAAAATCATTCAAACAGCTCCAAAATGCAAAAAATGCTAAAATTACAGTCTTTGACCCACTGTAACGCAAACATACTGGATTAAGAAAAGACACTTATAAGAACCCTATATACGTGTTAAAAATGGTTAGAGAAAAAATTATTTTGTCTTCGACTTCATAGAGAATTATATTAACATTATATATATATATATATGTGTGTGTGTGTCTGTGTGTGTGTGTGTATGTGTGCATTTGCACCTACGCTGTGGGGGAGTGGCAAAGCCACACCTCGAGCGTTCAGCGAAGTTAAACAGCGTTAGGCGCGGATAGTACTTGGATGGGTCGACGCCAGGTAATCCCGTGACTAGTGTTTGTGTATGTGTGTGTGAGTGTGTGTGTGTGTGTATGTGTGCGTGCGTCCGCGCGTGTACTGCCTATGTGTGTGGGTGTGCATGTCTGTGCAGTGCGTATGGGTGTTCGTGTATAGGTGCAGGTGTGGGTGCGTGTACGCGTGCGCGTGTACGTGTGTGTGTGAGTGTATGTGTGTGTGGATCAACATTACCCTGAATATATACGGTGACAATGAACGTTTCGAGGATTATTTTTTGTTCATTTTTAAGGAATACAACTCAAGTTTTTCGATATGCACCTGATGCTGACAGATAGAGCTAGCGGGTGACCTGCGGCGAAATAGATAGGCCAAGCGCAACGTATTGTACAGACATTATAAAAGCGTTTAACCGGATAATTTGTAAAGGTGCGTAATATAGAAGCTCTACAACAATACAGAATGTTAATAAAAAAATTATAACTTACTAAAATATCTTTACAAAACTAACACACGAGAGCCGACATATTTTACAGATTCATTCCTATAACTATTCACTGCATGATGATTTTTACATGAAACTTGGTAGACATACTTTATTATGTTAGGAGAGTATACTTAACCAGGAGTAGAAGCTGTAGAATTTTTCTTTACAGGTTAGGATTGAAAGCAACATAGAATATTAGTCCGAACTTTACTCTACATGATGATTTCGTCTTCAAACTTGGTAGATGAACTTTATTATGATTGCAATGTAAAGTAAACGATGAGCGGAAGCTACAGAAGTTTTCTTTAGAGGTTAGGAATCAAAGCAAAATAGAATATTACTCATAACTTTGCTCTACAGGATGATTTCGTCTTCAAACATGGTACATATACTTATTATGATAGGAGAGTATAGTGTACAATGATCGGAAGCTGCAGTATTTTTCTTTATAGGTTAGGAATCAAAGCAAAATAGAATATTACGTACAACTTTACTCTGCAAGATGAGTTCGACTTTAAACTTAGTAGACATACTTTATTATGTTAGAAGAGTATAGTCAACCATGAGCAGAAGCTACAGGTTAAGAATAAAAGCAAAATAGAATATTTTCCATAACTTTACTCTGCATGATTATTTCGACTTCATACGAGGGATACATACTTCATTTTGATAAAAGAGTATAGTGAACTACGGACAGATGCTGCAGAATTTTTCTTTATATATTAGGAATCAATTCCAAATAGATTGTTACTCGTAACTTGGCTCTGCAAGATGATTTCCATTACAACGTCAAAATTTTGCAGCTTCCGATCGTGGTTTACTATAGTTTCCTAAAATAATAAGGAAAGTCTATAAAATTTGAAGGCAAAATGATCTTGCAGAGTCAAGTAATGAGTACTATTCTATTTTGATTTGTTTCCTAAGGAATAAAGATAATTTCTGCAGATTCTGCTCCTACTTCACTACTCTCCTATCATAGTAAAGGATGTCTACCAAGTTTGAAGACGAAATCATCATGCAGAGTAAAGTTATGAATAATATTCTATTTGGCTTTGATTCCTAACCTATAGAGAAAAATTCTGCAGTATCCGTTTGTGGTTTACAGTACTCTTCTATTAAAATAAAGTATGTATACCAAGATTGAAGTCGAAATCATCTTGCAGAGTCAAATTATGAGTAATATTCTATTTTGCTTTGATTTCTAACGTATACAGAAACTTTCTGCAGCTTCCGCTCGTAGTTCACCATACTCTCCTATCATAATAAAGTATTTCTACCAAGTTTGAAGACGAAGTCATCATGCATACTAAAGTTTCGAGTAATATTTGGCTTAGATTTCTAACCTATAAAGTAAAATTTTGCAGCTTACGCTTGTAGTTCACTATACTCTCCTATCATACTAAAGGATATCTACCAAGTTTGAAGACGAAATCATCATGTAGAGTAAAGTTCAGAGTAATATTGTATTTTGTTTTGATTCCTAACCTATAAAGAAGAATTCTGCAGTATCCGTTCGTGGTTTACTGAACTCGCTTATTAAAATAGAGTATGTATACCAATATTGAAGTCGAAATCACCTTTCAGAGTAAGTTTATGAGTACTATTCTATTTGGCTTTGATTCGTAACCTACAAAGAAAATGTATGCAGCTTCCGCTCGTACTTCACGATACTCTCCTATCATAGTAAAGTATGTCTACCAATTTTGAAGACGATGTCATCATGCATAGTGAAGTTCTGAGTAATATTCTATTTTGCTGTGATTCCTAATCTATAAAAAAAAATTCTGCAGCTTCCGATTGTAGTTCACTATACTCTCCTATCATAATAAAGTATTTGTACCAAGTTTGAAATCCGAATCATCTTGCAGAGTCCAGTTATCAGTAATATTCTATTTTGCTTTGATTCCTAACGTGTAAACAAAAAAGCAGCAGCTTTCACTGATGGCTAGTTATACTCTCCTATCATAATAAATTATGTCCGCCTAGTTTGAAGTCAAAATCATCATGCAGTGTAAAGTTATAGGAAAGAATCTATAAAAAATGTCGGATCTCGTATGTTAATTTATAATGATATTTTTATGGGGTAGATTTTTTTTAACATTTTGCATTATTGATAGTGCTTCTATGTTACGCTTCTTTACAAATTATCCTATTTAATTATCCTTTTATAATGTCTCAACTACTGGCTCTATATGTCAGCTTCAGGTTTATTTTTTCAATGCGATTTTTTATCGTTTTTTCGATTATTGAGTATTAGTTTCTTGCGTTTTTTAATACCATAGAAATCATATCATCGACTGAGTGATAATGCATTTGAAAGAGCATATAATTACCTATCTTTTCTGACCCGAAATTTTGAATAATCTATTTCCCTTGTTCTATTATTCCCGAAATCGACATTTTTTCAAACGGTTATATCTGTGAAATAAGAAGCAAAATTTTTTTTAATAATCGAGATTATCATAAATATGGACAACAATATTTTGTAAAATTTTTTTAAACTTCATCTTTTTCTTTTGAAGGGGGAAAATTTTTTTTCTAAAGAAAATTGATTTTTAGTCAGCTACGAATACTAAAGTAAATCGGCAGCATTTGATCTGAAACTTTTCAAAACGTTAGCTTTTTACTATCTCTTGATCGAGTTCTTTTTCCAGATCACAACAACCTTTATATTTCGATATATTTGAGGTTATGTATTTTAAAAAATGTTTTTTGACCGCTTATATCTCGAGAATAACGGGGCTCATTTGTTTCGGTTTTTAATGCAGATTTCAAATTATAAAGAAATTGATAGATTCATTGACTCGTTTTTTTAAACGATTTTTCTATTTTAATATTTTCTGAAATCGATAAGATAAATTATTCTCAGTTATTTTTTCATACCTTCATATTATTCTACCTAATCACATCCCACATTTGTCTGGGTTATGCCTGTGGAGTGGGGAAAACTTGTATCAGGATGTAACTCCGGGATGGTCGGTGTATTTAGCATGTTCGAATTGGATGTCTGTCACATCCGTCGGTTATACACCGAATCCAATCGATATATACGTCTCGTTCACTTTGTTCAGTGTGAAACATTACCGAAGCGATCAGACGAAGACCATTAGATACGGGGTTCCCTGGCGTCGACCCATCCAAGTACTAGCCGCGCCTAACGCCGTTTAACTTCGCTGATCGCCCGAGGTGTAGCTCTGCCACCCCGCCCCAGCGTCGGTGCAAGCGTACACACACACACATGCACATACACATACTCACACACACATGCATATACAGACACTCACACACAGATTGACACACACACACACATATACATATGGTACCGCTCTGTCGGAGTGGCAGAGCCACACCTCGGGCGATTGGCGTTAAACGCTGCTAGTACTTGGATGGGTGACGGCCAGGAAACCCCGTGACTTATGCAACTTCTTCCGATCACTTAGATGATGGTTCATATTCAACAAAGTGAACGAGACGTGTAACATGATCAAATTCGGTGTATAACCGACGGATGTGACAGACATCCAATTCGAACATGCCAAATACATGACCATCCCAACATTTAATCCTGATAGAAGGTTCCTTCACCCCACAAGCATAACCCTGGACAAATGTGGGATGTGATTAGGTAAGATAATATAAGGGTATGGAAATATATCGATGAGACACTTGCTGTGCCAAAAGACTGCAGAACATACAAATAATAAATAAGAGGAGAAGTCGAGGGCGCCGATGGGGCCCAAAACAAAGATAAGTGCTAAAAAACCCTCCCAACTCTAAAAAAGCTTTTCTTCCCATGTTACACATCGTATTTTTTTAACAAAGGCATGATAGGGCTTTTTCTTATGCATGAAAGTTAGGTAGGTGCTCGCGCACTTCGAGTTGTGCACAACGCAGTTGAAATTGTTGTATTTTTAATTTTCACTTCTAATCCTACAGTTCAACTATTTGCACCTTCTCTTATTTCGATTTTAATCGCCACGTTGTTTCTTATGCATGAAAGTTAGGTAGGTGATCGCGCATTTCGAGTTGTGCACAACGCAGTTGAAATTGTTGTATTTTTAATTTTCACTTCTAATTGTACAGTTCAAGTATTTGCACCTTCTCTTATTTCGATTTTAATCGAAACTCACGCATGCGCAGTTACGCACTTCTGACTGGCAACAAATTTCACACTTACGCGCATCAACTCAGAGTAACCTAAAAAAATCCTGAGCTTATTTCCTACATTATTTCGCAATTTTTAGGAATCGGGGAAAAATGACTTTTTTTCCCGCATCACATTTTCCCCGCTAAATGAATATTTTTTCACACATTTTACAAACATACTGGAAATGCGCGATTTTCTATGTTACTTTTAGGCATGAAAAAGGCCTATTTTATGCCTGAGCTGAAAAAAATAATTTACCTTATTGATTTCAGAAAATCGTAAAACAGAAAAATCGTGTTAAAAACGATGTATCTTTAAATTTCTTCATAATTTCGAATGTTCATTAAAAAACGAAAAAAAGGAGCGGTGTTTGGTAGAAAATGACCATATAAATAATCAATAAAATAAAAATGATAAATTATAAAAAATATATGTATAATTTGGCAGGAAAAACGGACCATTTTGGTTGCGTTCGGATAGCATCAATAAATGATACTTTTAATTTCCACGCATCCAAAGTGGTAATTTAATAATTTTTTTGTAATAATTTCGTGAATGAAGTTACAGAAATGTTATTCTCGCATTTTAAGTCTCGTCTGCTAAATGTTTGGCAACTAAAGTTTTTATTTATTTCTAAATTATTGATGTTATAATCTTTTTTAAAAGTTTTGTGTTGCCGAGATTGCAGTTATATAGTAATTTTCATCAATAATACTGAAAATTATATTTGACTTTTTTTATTATATAGCTTTTTATATTATGCATACTTTAATATTTGACAATGTTTTTAGAAATTTGCGAAAGTTATTGTGAAGCGAATTTGCTTAAGGGGGGTCTGGTCCAGCCAAGGTTTTTTTAAAATGCGTTTTTTTTTAGAGATTAAATTTATTTTTTATTACAGAACGTTTGGTACATGTAAAAGTACATCTAAAAAAGAAAATTCAATGTCGATAATGTGTTTTTATATATATATATATATAGTGGTCACAAGCGGAGGGCCCGGAAAAATCGGCGGCAATCGTAGCTCATAGAGTTCTCGACCGATGGACTTTATCGACGGCTTAAATGAAAGACAATTGAATTTCTGTGCGGACGAACCTCGACTTATAAAAAACTATTAGTCGCGGAAAAAGGTGTTGTAAAATTAAGGCCGATTTTCTTTGTCAATTTTCGTTCTTTGGCCGCCATTTTGTAAAAAAAAAATTTTTTTTCTGCAAACGGTGGTTCATGCGCACTGTACATTCATACTCTAACGAAATTTTCCCGAATCGTATATTTCAGATTTTTTCCAAGGACTGGGGAATTGCCGATGAATTTGCCGGACCCTCCGCTTGCGACCACTATATCTATATATATATATATATATATATATATATATATATATATATATATATATATATTAAAATCGCATTATCGACATTGAATTTTCTTTTTTAAATAAATTTTATCTCTGAAAAAATAATGCATTTTAAAGAAAACTCGGCGGGACCAGACTCCCCCCTTAAGGATTTTATAATTAAGTATTAAAATGTTAAAGTTAAATAAATTTTAACTACCAATTAAATATTACTTTAGAAATGAATAATTTCACCGAATTCCATGATTTAATTTATAAGTTAAAGAGGCTAAAAAAGTTACTTACCATACGGTATAATTAATAAAAAACGGTATATTTCGAATCTTCCCGGTCTCAAATTGAAGGATTCTACAGTGCGTCTCATAACTATAGAAACACCAAAAATTTTTACATTTAAATCTGTGTATATACCTTTTCTTAAAAAACCTGTAACTTTCGAAGCAAAACACCAAGGATAATTTTAAAAATAGCAAATAAAAGGCAATTTTATTGTCTTTAATACGTTACCAAAATATTGTGTACATTAACTTATGAAAAATTCACAGACGGTTTAAACAAAACTTGATAAAAAATTTACATTGATTTAAATGGGTCTAAAAATTTAAAGTGTTTCTATAGTTATGAAACAACGATAACTTCTTTAATGTTGATGCGAAAGAAATATTCTAGTAATGTTTTAAAGAGAATATATTTTCCATTCATTGGCTTTTTGCAAAATTATCCTCGGATTTTTGCTTCCAAAGTTACAGGTTCTTTAAAAAAAGGTATAATATACACATTTAAACGTGAAAATTTGTGGTGTTTCTATAGTTATGAGACGCACTGTATAAGCACTTTATCGTGAAAAAAGGTTAGCTTCCAAAAAAAAAAACATTGCTTCATCAAAAAAATTTCAATAAACCTAAATTTTTAAATGTTAATTTTTAATTAATGGACATAAAATTAAAATAAGTCCACCATTTTCGCTGAGATTTTAGAGCCACTCCTAGACATAGATAACAAACATGTATGCAAAGTATTGTCAGATTTTACAGCGGAATATTCGATCGCGGACGAACGACACACACACACACATACACGCCAACAACAGCCTAAATATGAGGAGCGTGATCTTGTTCGGACTAGTAGTATAAAGAACACTTCTGCGAAAACACATAAGGGCTCTTATTCAGAAGAGCTCTTCAGTTATTCGTATTTGCGACGAAAGGGCTCCTCGTCGTGTAAATTATAATTGCGTGCATAAGAAATTAATGTGTACGCATATAGAAGTTCGCTTCGCCAAATGAAAACCTTTGCGAGCACGAAGCGAATGAGGTAGAAAGAGAGAGAGAATAAGAGAGCGGGATAACTTGGCATGTGATATGCACAGATAAGAGTCTTTCTCTGTAGCCAGACGTACGGTGCGCGGTAGGGGAAAGAGAGAGAAGGAGTCCGCAGACGCGCATGCTGTATTGGCAAGCGCTGACCAGCGGCTCTTGCAGCCCCGAGAGCGCAGCGTGCGTTGGGGGAAGGAAAGCGAAAACAAAGTTGCCTCTACGGGTGCGCTCGCGACTCACGATAGCTATTCCAGACTTCTGACTCGGAGCGCTCCCCGGTCAGAATCCTGACGAAGCTGACGTTATATATGCGTATGCATATCCAGAAGGATATCGTGCGAGACGTACCCCGCACGAGTTCCGACTGTGAATTAATACGCATACTAAATACCTGCGTAACCTGCGTTACCCGTTCCCTGTACACTACGGCCAAGTCAGTCTATACAGGCGCTCTTATTACCCTGACCCGTAGTATTTCCCGTCGTCTCCAAGAACCACTGCGTATCTGGTGACCATCTCGAGGCGCTCCTCAGCCGGTGACTCAGATACTTGTAGTACGTATAGACAGTAAACCAGGCGCATACGGGTTACTATCTTAACATAGATCCGGCCGCGATGTGTACTCTAATAATTAAAGTAGAGAATCTACCTGCCAGATTTACGGGCGCTCCCGTGTCTGGTATATTGTCGAGAATCCCTCGTTGCGTTCGTTGAGTGGTACTCCAGTATTTACGGCGTTAACACGCTCGTAAGACGGGCGCACCCGGATTACTAGCACACTAGAGGTTGCGGCCTCGTGGAGACCTGCCTCCACGAGAACATTAGATTAAATAGGCATATAGGTATGTACACACAAACACACCCTATATATATTTTGTGTGTATATATATACCAGTCTGATTAATGTTATTTTATTTTATTTTGTGTTATAGCTACCTAAGAAATCTACGACTATAGAAGTCAACCGGAGGTAGCTTATCCAATGTCAAATTATTATTTTTTAACATTACTTTTTATTGTTAACCTTTCAATTATCATTATACTTTATAAATATTTTCTTTATATATTTCTTTTTGCTTATTACTATTTTTATTGATGATTTTTTGTTAAATTTTATGGTAAATCAATATTTTTTGTTATTTTTTAACCATAAAATACATATTTATTTATTTAACTAATTCCTCACGGTAAAATATCTCCTTAATATTGTTGAACTTCGTATAAAACTAATACGTTCAAAACATTAATTTTGTTTAATGGAAATCGGTACTAATGTGCATTCAATATAACAGAAGCTACTTTAATTATTAGAAGCGCAAAAATAAATCCAGGCAATTTATTAGCTCATACTTAAGCGCTATCGAAAGCAACAGCCAAGTACCCTCTGACCCGAATAGAAGTAAAAACAGTTACTATGAGAGGGAGAATTCTTGGAGATACACTAGACAACATAATTCTTTGGAAGTTACCAAAACGCATGATAATTGGATTTGTTGATAATAAAGTATTTAACGGCGATAAAAAGTGTAATCCATTTAATTTTAAACATTATAATATTAATTTTAGTCTCTGTACGTCTATGGAATTTAAATACCATCGAAACCTCTTCAGCCAACTTTAAAAAAAAATCATTACGTGGATGCATATCATACCCATTTTTTGGAACCGGAAGTTATTTTTTAAATCAATGGAATATGATTTCTAAAGAAGGCTTTGCCAACGGAAGCTGTTTATTCACTTTTGATCTAACGCCTGATCTATCGGCTAATAGTACATTGGAATTTTATAAAACATGGAAGCATGAGAATACAAGTGCAATTTTCAGAACCATTACAATCAACTATTAAATGCATCGTATATAGTGAATATCACAACGTGCTTGAAATTCATTCGTTAAGACAAGTAATTGTTGACTATAGTAGTTAATAAAAGATTTGCTGATGTAGTGATTTGAATTTTTTATTCAATTCACGTGCTAGATGCTCAGTCGTTATTTAGGAGCCGAAGTGAGAAAACGTTAAGAAAGTCGATAATGGATTTTATTATTGTGGTTCAAGGATTTCATAGTGCCAAAGGCATTTTTATTCCGAAAGAAGTAGCTGTTGTTTCCGTTAATAAAAGTTTCATGGCTCATTGAATAATAACACCGATGTGTAATTTCGATGCTTTACCTATAAACATACGGAAACAAAATAACTGGTTTACGCTTTACAAGTATGGTATAGAGTGGTTCGATGCTGATGTACCTGCAAAATATCTATTTGCTAATCTACGCGAATTATCAAAACGCGCGAGATTTATTTACACGCATGGACACGAAAATGTAAGTCAGCTGCACCAAATTATGTCAAGAGAAATTATAAATTTGGATAAAGTTGAACAATTTCCAACATTCGATAAACTATCATTATCGTTAAACGTAGCAAAATGAATCAAAAAGTGGATTATTAATATCTCTACGGAAAATTTACAAATAGAATGCATAACGAAAATGGACAGGTCAGAAATTATGACTGCTCTACGACTTCTTCTAGTGCGGACGTATGGTGTCTATCCATCGGATCAAATTCTTAAACTGTGGTGGACACTAGCAGTGATTGTGGAAAAACATGGAAAAAATAGCTTTCTTGTGTTTTATTGTTTTTATTTATTTGTTTGAGACTTTTATTTTGCAGGTATTAACGTTTTATTCGAATATGAAGTTAGGATTTTTAAATGAAATTTTCATATTAATCGTAAAAAATACACAAGTTTGAATTTTTTCATACCTTTTAATTCTTTTATAGCCGAGATAAAAATTGAGAACGATAAAGACACGTTTTTGTTACGGTACATGGTGCGAGTTGGAGTTTGATAATTTGACTTGAAATGTGTTGACATGTACGCTGTCTTTAAGGATCATTAGAAGCGATTCCTGAAAGAAATAAAAGTAAAGAAATTGTTTGAATATTACTATGCGCATTATAGTACTTCTTCGTACGACAAATATCGTATGCAAGTTTGAGTGTTTTACATTAATGAATAATACGGTATGTTATAACTATGTTTTGAGGCCTTTATTGTACACCTTTCATAGAATACATTTTTTGTCCTTTGCTTCATATAAAATGGCGACGATGTAGCTGGTTTTCGCATTAGTCTTTTGGGACCGGTCTTTCTGTGTAGGCGTCACTCACGATTGTAAATATTAAGCTAGAACAAAAATTCAAATTGTTTTATTTTTACAACAATAAACCTAGTGAAATAGGTAGTATTTTTCTCAAAATAATGTTTTTTTTTCGAAAATAATTACAATTTTAAATAAAAACATTGCTAAAAGCGAAACGTTGTGCTTCTCGCATAAGGCACGCGCAAGCCTTTAACGAATGATCTTATAAGGGGAGTATTAATACTATGTGAGGGGAAAAAAATTCGACAACAAATAAACACGATAAAGCTAAATACATGTTTCATATTAAATTAAGAAAAGTATGTTGATGGTATATTTTATTTTATTTCACTGTTTGCACATTTCTGGGACAGGCTAAACCCATTCGAAAATTCTTGAAAGAATTGTTTTAACTTTATACAAAATTGTAAAAGTTTTGGGGAGTCACAATAAAAGCTCTTAGTTACAGTTACGGCATGAGGAACAGCATTCTTTGCTGTTTTATTTTTGTTTCATACAGAATAATGTTTATATTTTTTACTCAGGTGAGTCGTGTTATGTTTCTAAAGTTGAGAATAAAATCGATTTTTAATGGCCCATGATAACTGGCGTAACACCATATGAATGTTGCTAAAATTTTAAGGAAAGGTAGGCTTTGAGTATCTATTAGGATCCATTCCAAACAATCAAGGAGGCGACAGTAGGTGCTGCAAACAATAAAATGACGTCCACTCACACATGCGTGGTGCTATGTGTGCTGTCGGAGAGAGTATCCGTGATGCCGTACTGGATCGATAAAGTGGTTTACTGTTTATTCTGCGAGACTAACACAAATAAAGAGGCACACGGACACGCTCATGCACAGCACACACAGCACCACGCACGCGTAGTGAACACTATTTTATCGTTCGCAGCACTTGCGGTCGCATAGCGGATATTATGCGATGAATTCTAATTGGCTGAGCTATTTGCCCAGATTATAAGCATTTGTGTAAGGACTTTTCGTATACAGAGTTTAAGAGTAAAGCTGAGTGAGAATAAAATTGACGCGCTCGTCAAATTGCGATTCCACATGCTCACGTTCACTACACTCCTTACACTGCATCGTCGAACTATATTACCGACTATTCCGAATAAATGAGTAAAAAAATAACGGTAATGAGAACAATTAACTAAGTGACAATACAGCGGTTTCTATTTGCACCAATTGAGTCGCTTCGGCAAAAACTCGAGGAACGGTAGGGAGAATGTTATGATAAGCACTTAAAAATTTGATGGTTACATGTTTTGACCCCTTCTACCATGGGTTATATTAGAAGAAACGGCGTTTTATTAATATTTCCAATTTTGTCAAATATCAGTGTTGTATTTTTATTTGCGCTAATCAAATCGATTTGGCAAAAACTCGAGGAAGGGTCGGGTGAATCTTATGGTTAGTACTTGTGAATATTTTTTGGACGTGTGTTGACCAATCCTACCATGGGTTATACCAGATGGAACAGCGGTTTATTAATATTTAAAATTTTGTAAAATATCAGAGTTTTATTTTTCATTTGTGCTAATCAAGTCGATTTGGAAAAAACTCGAGGGAGGGTCGGGAGAATATTATAATAAGTACTTGTGGAAAGGAACAGTACGGACAGACTTTTGAAGGGAAGTTTCTAAGGGCGTCTAACCGATGTAGAAAAGTGTTTTATGTGATATGGAACATATCAAATTATACGACAAATAAATTTCTCGTTAAATTCGTAAGGCATTCGTCGACTATAGCTATTACTCTGCATATTATAGAGTATATGTCATACATAGGCTCTGTATTTCATATAGAACCTCTATAAGAGAATATGACGAGTGCCTAAAAACTATTGCTAACTGTTTTGTAAGGGTTAAACCGGTATAAAATCCTAAGAAAATAGCATATTATATGACTTGGGGAGTACGAATAAACTACTCCCAAGAAATGCCCGCTGTATGAACACTTCGAACCGCTGTATGAACGCGTGTGTATGTACATATGCCTGTACGTGTGCGTATACGTGTGCATATTTGTGTCTGCGTATGGGTGTGTCTTATTTTAAATAGTTTGCAGTAAGAAATTTGAAATAATTTAAATTTATTGATTAAATTATTAGAATGTTTGTAATATATTAATACATACATTCGTTTATTAAAAATGGCACTAAGTCTACCTTTTAATAAATTTAAATGATTACTTCTAACCGCGAAATATGGACGAAGTTATTAAAAATTAAATAAATATGTTGACAATGTTTCGAGTATTTTATAGACTCCCCATCATGTCTACATACTCCAATCGAGGCCTGGACGTTATCCGTCCTCCTGTACATGCATAGGTAAAAAGTATAAATTATATAATATTTTTTAATAAGCTTAATTGAAAATGCATAAATCTTAATAATAACAAACATAGCTACTATAACATGCGTTTTGACATATGCAAATTTTATTCGTATAAGTATATACTACATCATGCATTTAAATTTAAAAGGAAGAGAAAAAATGTGTATTTATATTTAAAAATTTTAATATAAATATGTATCATTCAAGATTTAAACTTTTTGTGCTAGATGTCGGAATACATATTCTTTGAACTAATTTTTTTATACTTTTAAAAGTGCTGTGTAATAATACCCGACTGCCGGGTTTTATAATAATATTTTAACTGAGCAATCTTGCTTTCTGCTTCTTAATTTCAAAGACGCCTGTTGTAAAATAAACCGACTAGACCCCACAAAAACTTTACTAATATTCTAGTTTCTTCCAAATTTTGTATTTTAAATAAATTTAATTATTAAAGGTTAAAATGTAAATAAATATAAATGTCACCTCTAAAGCATACCATAAAGTTTGATTAAGAAAAATAATGATAATTGATCGCGCGCTAACCGGCTGAAACTTTATTTAAATCTATCAGGCGCGGTATTAGCGTTGAGCGGGTGCAGCAAGACACCAATTTCCGCTGGTGAATTTGCGTACGTAAGGAAGCGGGAGAGTGAGGCGAGTGAATGTCTAGAATGCACTGGTTTTATATACAACACAATTAAATAACATTTATTGCCTGTCTTAATTATAAATTTAACAATAAAAAACTTAACAGTGACTCGAGGTGTGTGTGTGTAAAGTGTGGTGTTGAATGTCCTCTAGGCGACACGCGGTGGCAATTTTAGCGTTGCTTACGCGGTCGTAGAATTGCTCAAGGTAGAGCCGCGGGTAGAGCGGGAGAGAGCGAAATCGCGGCGGCCAAGGAGTTTTGTTCTCCTTGCTCCGCCTGAAAAGTGGAGGAAAGTATTAAGCGGAAGGGAGAAGTCGTGCTCGTCGCAATTCACCCTGCGGCTAGGCTTCCCGCAGTTGTCACGAACTGGTCACGCATAGGACGAGTGACCAGAGACGCGCTCCAAGAGTCGTTTGGCGCGAGGATTTAAACCTCGGCCTCAACATACCGCCCGCCTCGTTGTAAAGCTACAACGAAGCCAGTAGGTGATGAAAAAAAACAGAAAAATGCAAAAAATAAAAGAAAATCCTGAAAGGGAAGAGACTTGATTAAAATAGGTGAATTAATAAGAAAAATTAAAGAAAAAAAAAGAAATTCAAATAAAGAATGAAAAAAAGGGAATGATTTCAGTTTAGTCCTCTTCGTGTGGGAGATCTTGCGTGTATTCAAGATACCCTAAGGCGCTCCAGCGCCGCCCGCCATGGAAGCATCTGGTGGTACAGGAGTCGAAGCGGCTGAGGGCGGGTCTAGGCCCGCAGGTTGGTCGAGCTCCTGCTCTACCGGAAGGCGGATCACCTTCACCAATGGCCGACGGAGGATCGTGGTGGCCGTCCTCAGAGTAAGCACTCGAGTCAGCCCATCTGCTCCCGGGTGGAGGCGCTCAACACGTGCCAGGGGCCACTTCGTAGGTGGCAGTAATTCGTCCGTGAGGAGAACAAGATCTCCTTCACAGACCGTCGCGTTCGGTGTGAGCCACTTGGAGCGCTGTTGTAGCTGGCGGAGAACCTCAGCCTGCCAGCGCTTCCAGAAGTGGTTCCTCATCTGCAGCGTCAGTTGATACCTCGGTACACCTGCAACAGACTGCTGTGGCTCGAAGGGCTCGGGCAGGGCCGATGGCGCCGAGCCAATCAGAAAGTGGCCTGGCGTAAGTGCTGAGACGTCCATCGGGTCGCTGCTGAGGGGGCAGAGTGGCCTCGAGTTGAGGCAAGCCTCTATCTGCGCGGCCAAGGTGGAGAACTCCTCGAAGGTGAGCGTGGAATCGCCCAACACCCGTCGTAGATGGTGTTTAAAGGCCTTGACTGCGGCCTCCCAAAGACCGCCGAAGTGAGGCGCTCGAGGTGGGATAAACTTCCAGCTGACCCAGTCTGCTGCGATCGCATCCGCAATCTCCCGGCTGGTCTGGGACGTGGCGTCGAATAGCCGCTGGAGCTCTGCACTGGCACCCTGAAAGGTGGTGCCGTTGTCGCTGAAGAGAACACTGCAGAGTCCTCGCCGCGACACGAACCGTCGAAAGGCCGCTAAAAAGGATTGTGAGGTGTAGTCCGATACTACCTCCACGTGCACAGCCCTGGTAACCATACAAATAAAAATAGATACGTAGCCTTTATAGGCCTTGTGTCCTCGGCCCTTCGTTGTCCTTAACTGAAAGGGTCCGGCGTAGTCCAATCCTGTGCTGGCGAAGGGCCTCGCTGGGGTTACTCTCGTGGCAGGTAGCGGGGCCATCTGTTGCCTCTGCAGTTGGCCTTGAAATCTGGTACAACGAATGCACTGTCGTGTGAGTCGTCTGATCCGATTTCGAGCGTGCACGATCCAGACGGTACGTAATAAGAGGCTCATGACCAGCTGGGGTCCTCCGTGCATCGTTCGAAGGTGAGCATCTCGGATCAGAAGCTCGGCCAGATGGCTCTCACCCGGGATGATGACGGGATGTTTCTCGTTTTCCCCGAGAAACGTGTTTTGCAGGCGTCCTCCGACCCGCATCAGGCCCTCAGTATCCAAGAAGGGCAGGAATCGGAGGAGGGTGCTTGTAGTCGGCAGAGGGCGACCCACGCGCAGGCAAGTTGTCTCGACCTCGTACCAATCTCTCTGAACGGCGAGAATAACAGCGCACCGTGCGCGCTGGAGCTCCTCAGCGTTCAAAAACGATACCGCTCGATCTTGATTTTTGGGTGTGAGATTACATTTCCACCTGAAAATATAGGCGATTACTCGCAATACCTTAGACCAGGTTGAGAATCTCGTTAACAGGGCTTCCATCGGCTTGTCCTGAGCACGTTCGAGTGGGGTGGCGAAGGCAAGACAGTCCTTCTTCTCGTCGATTATGGTTACGTGGTGCTGCTCATCAGGCTTCCACTTTTCCCAGCGGGTAGTGAGCCAAGCAGGGCCCTTCCACCAGAGGGTCTGCTGAGGTAGTTGCAAGGGCATCATGCCTCGCGTAGCGAGGTCCGCTGGATTCTCCGAGGTCCTCACGTGTCCCCACGATGCAGTTGGCACCAAGGTCAGGACGTCACTGGCTCGGTTGGCCACAAAGGTCCTCCATCTTGACGGGTGGCTACTCAACCAAGCCAGGACGACTTGGGAGTCTGACCAGCAATAAACTCCATCAGGTAGCGATGACAGCAGCGACAAGATGTTGTTGAGCAGGCGAGCTAGCAGTAGGGCTCCGCACAGCTCCAGCCGTGGGACGCTGATTGTTTTGATCGGGGCGACCTTCGACTTGGCGATGAGCAGCGTAGAGCGCGGGCTTTCGCCCTCCATCTCGGTGACCAGGTACACCGCAGCGGCGTAAGCGTGAGTCGAGGCATCTGCGAAGCCATGCAGATACCGTTTTGAAGATGCTCGTGTTCCGAGCCAGCGAGGGATGCGCAGATTCTCCAGGCTCGGGAGTTGTTCCCTTAAGGTGATCCAGGAGTTGAGCGTATCGTTTGGAACAGCTTGGTCCCAATTACAGCCGGTTATCCAGAGCCTCTGGATGAGGATTTTCCCAACTATGATGACCGGAGCCAGCCAGCCGAGGGGATCGAATAGCCGTGCTATCTCCGAGAGCATCACTCTTTTGCTGATTGTAGGAGCCTCAGGACGCAGCGTGACTCTGTAACAAAAAAAATCTCTCTTCGTGTTCCACTGGAGTCCTAAGGTGGCTACGACGTCGTCCTCAGAGAATGAGCGCACTGCACTTGCACTGGTGGAGAGATTCTCAAGTAGTGACGGCTCGTTGGCTGACCATTTGTCCAGCTCCATCCCTGCAGCCTTCAGCGTGGTGATGAGCTCGTTCCGTGCAAGGAGAGCTTCCTGCAGGGTGTCCGCCCCCGCCAATGCATCATCCATATAGACGTGATTCTCCAGAATCTCTGCTGCCCTGGGGGATGCATAACGTTCATCCGAAGCCAGCTGCTTTAAAGTGCGGATGGCCTGGTATGGGGCGCAAGCTGTGCCGTATACCACAGTGCGCATACGGTATTCTGAGAGCTCCTGCTGCGGTGTGTCTCGCCACACAATCCGGAGCCAGTCTCTGTCTCTCTCGTCTATAGTGAATTGGCGGAACATCTTGATGACATCGGCTGAAAAAACAACAGAAAAAAATCTCCAGCGTGTCAAGACATCAATAATTTCTGCTTGCAACTTGGGCCCAGTATGCAAGCAATCGTTGAGAGAGACCCCATTGGAGGAAGGCTGGGAGGCGTTGAAGACAACTCTGATTTTCCCAGAGCCATCTTGCTTGGTCACAGCATGGTGTGGCATGTAGTATTTGCTGCTGCCATTCTTCTCTGTTTCTGGGACCTTCTCCATGTGACCCAAGGACACCATCTCTCCAATAAATTTGGTGTAGGCTTGCTTGAGTGCAGGCTTACTCTGCAGGCGTCGCTCCGTCTGCAAAAATCTTGCCTGCGCTGTCTTCTTGGAGTCTCCTAGTTCTGGAGTGTGAAGAAATGGAAGGCGGAGCACATACCTTCCATCGGTGTCTCTCCGCTGCGTCTCTCTGAAGTGCTTCTCGCAGGCTTCTTCTTCCGGAGAGAGTCGAGATTTCGTAAGGACCTCCTCAATCTCCCAGAAGCGTCGAAGTTCCTCACTCGTTGGAGAAGTGAGCGTGTGGAGGCTGTGCACAGTGGTAGCACTCACTTCACAGCCTTGCGAAGCCACTGGACCTGTCACTATCCATCCCATGACAGTCTCTTGAGCTGCTGGCTTAAGGTTTGCTCCTAGTCGAACACCGTCCAGTAGGAGCGATGGGTAGACATCGCCTCCCAGGATACAGTCGACACGAGCAGGCTCGAAGAAAGCAGTATCAGCAAGCTCCAGTCCTTCAAGATGAGGCCATATCTTCTGACAGCATCTCTCCTTAGGCAAGAGTTTGGTTAGATTGCCCAGGAGCATGGCTGAAAAGCTTAAAGAAAAGCTAGGCTTCTTCGGAGAGCGTAGGATGGCCTCAGTGGTGAAGTTTGAGGTTAGGTTGACCTGTCCACCAACACCAATCACTGACACAGAGCTTTTCCTTTTACTCAAAGAGAGCACTTGAGCGACTCTCTCCGTTATAAATGAGCCCTCCGAGGCTTGGTCTATCAATGCTCTGATTTTCACTGAAGCTCCAGTGAAAGACTCGAGAATAACCCAGGCGGTGGGCATCAAGGTAGTCTTACTCTTGACCGCTGGCGAGCTTGCATCCTTACACTGAGTCACAGCACTTACTTGAGTGGTGTAGCTCGAAGTTGAGGACGAGCCTGGTAAGGACGCCTCTGGATCCTCGTTTCTGCCTCCACCAGCTGGTTTCTCAATGTGCAGAAGGGTGTGATGCTTGGCTCCGCAATCTGATACTGAACAGCGACCCTTTGAAGTACACTTAGATGCTGCGTGCTTTCTCGATAAACAGTTGAAGCATAGATTTGCAGCTCTCACATGCTCTAATTTCTTCGCCCTGTCCGCCCTCAGGAACACTGGACAGTAGCTGACGAAATGCTCGCCTTTGCACAGACTGCACCCGCCTCTTGAGCGTTGATTCTGGTTGGTTGGAGCTGTGGACGAAGAACTGTGAAAGGCAGACACAATTTGATGAGTTTTATTTGGCGGCTTCTTCACTACAGTAGTCTTATTATTTACACTATGGCCACTTTTTGCCGTCTCTAGGGAACGGGCACGGTTTTCGAGGAAGTCTATCAGCTGTGTATAGCTGGGGAAGCCAGGAGTTGACTCCAAAGACTTTTCCCAGTCTTCTCTGGTCGAGGTGTCCAGCCTGGATGCCACAATCTCTGTAAACCAGTCGTCCCACTGGTCTACGGGTCTCCCTAGGGAACGAAGTGCTCGAATTGCCTCGTCCACTTCATCCAGGATGCGAGTTATCTCGCTAGAGGACCGCTGCGAGATAGGAGGCAGGCTCAGCACCCTCGACAACTGGGCGGACAGTCTTACCCTCATATTGTCGTAGCGCTTGGTTAGGCTTGCCCAAGCAACCTCAAAATTGGAGCCAACCATCTCCATGTTGTTGAGTCGTTTGGCTGCTGGGCCTTCCACGCACGACAACAGGTACTGCAGCTTGGTAACGTTGGAGAGTGTGGGCACATTTACCACCATGGCGCTAAAGCGCTCCTTGAAGGTCTCCCAATCAAGCTGGTTTCCGCTGAATTTAGGCAGCGGAAGCTTGGGAAGCGAGGATGTGGCCAAGGCGCCACTCCAGCTTGGCTGCGTCGTAGCAGGTTTGACCTCTGGTGGAGATGGTTGCAAGGCTGCGATCCTGCTGTCCAGCTCGGCCTTGGCCAAGATGTAGGCCTCTTCATAGACTGCAAAGAGGTTATCTGCCCAGTAGGTGTCCGCACCTTCCATTTCCTCTGGGGCCAACATCTCACCATGACGATTGAGAACCTTGGACCAGTAGCTTTCCAAAAGGGCTTCTCTCCCCTTCATTACTGATAGCGTAAGAGTCTGTGGAGCACTTCTGTCAGTGTTGGAGATAAAGTTGCGTATCAGCTGCCCTTCCGACATCTGCTTCAGAAGCTTCTTATCTCCCATGATTGCAGACTGAATATTATAATAAGTACTTGTGGAAAGGAACAGTACGGACAGACTTTTGAAGGGAAGTTTCTAAGGGCGTCTAACCGATGTAGAAAAGTGTTTTATGTGATATGGAACATATCAAATTATACGACAAATAAATTTCTCGTTAAATTCGTAAGGCATTCGTCGACTATAGCTATTACTCTGCATATTATAGAGTATATGTCATACATAGGCTCTGTATTTCATATAGAACCTCTATAAGAGAATATGACGAGTGCCTAAAAACTATTGCTAACTGTTTTGTAAGGGTTAAACCGGTATAAAATCCTAAGAAAATAGCATATTATATGACTTGGGGAGTACGAATAAACTACTCCCAAGAAATGCCCGCTGTATGAACACTTCGAACCGCTGTATGAACGCGTGTGTATGTACATATGCCTGTACGTGTGCGTATACGTGTGCATATTTGTGTCTGCGTATGGGTGTGTCTTATTTTAAATAGTTTGCAGTAAGAAATTTGAAATAATTTAAATTTATTGATTAAATTATTAGAATGTTTGTAATATATTAATACATACATTCGTTTATTAAAAATAGCACTAAGTCTACCTTTTAATAAATTTAAATGATTACTTCTAACCGCGAAATATGGACGAAGTTATTAAAAATTAAATAAATATGTTGACAATGTTTCGAGTATTTTATAGACTCCCCATCATGTCTACATACTCCAATCGAGGCCTGGACGTTATCCGTCCTCCTGTACATGCATAGGTAAAAAGTATAAATTATATAATATTTTTTAATAAGCTTAATTGAAAATGCATAAATCTTAATAATAACAAACATAGCTACTATAACATGCGTTTTGACATATGCAAATTTTATTCGTATAAGTATATACTACATCATGCATTTAAATTTAAAAGGAAGAGAAAAAATGTGTATTTATATTTAAAAATTTTAATATAAATATGTATCATTCAAGATTTAAACTTTTTGTGCTAGATGTCGGAATACATATTCTTTGAACTAATTTTTTTATACTTTTAAAAGTGCTGTGTAATAATACCCGACTGCCGGGTTTTATAATAATATTTTAACTGAGCAATCTTGCTTTCTGCTTCTTAATTTCAAAGACGCCTGTTGTAAAATAAACCGACTAGACCCCACAAAAACTTTACTAATATTCTAGTTTCTTCCAAATTTTGTATTTTAAATAAATTTAATTATTAAAGGTTAAAATGTAAATAAATATAAATGTCACCTCTAAAGCATACCATAAAGTTTGATTAAGAAAAATAATGATAATTGATCGCGCGCTAACCGGCTGAAACTTTATTTAAATCTATCAGGCGCGGTATTAGCGTTGAGCGGGTGCAGCAAGACACCAATTTCCGCTGGTGAATTTGCGTACGTAAGGAAGCGGGAGAGTGAGGCGAGTGAATGTCTAGAATGCACTGGTTTTATATACAACACAATTAAATAACATTTATTGCCTGTCTTAATTATAAATTTAACAATAAAAAACTTAACAGTGACTCGAGGTGTGTGTGTGTAAAGTGTGGTGTTGAATGTCCTCTAGGCGACACGCGGTGGCAATTTTAGCGTTGCTTACGCGGTCGTAGAATTGCTCAAGGTAGAGCCGCGGGTAGAGCGGGAGAGAGCGAAATCGCGGCGGCCAAGGAGTTTTGTTCTCCTTGCTCCGCCTGAAAAGTGGAGGAAAGTATTAAGCGGAAGGGAGAAGTCGTGCTCGTCGCAATTCACCCTGCGGCTAGGCTTCCCGCAGTTGTCACGAACTGGTCACGCATAGGACGAGTGACCAGAGACGCGCTCCAAGAGTCGTTTGGCGCGAGGATTTAAACCTCGGCCTCAACAATAATGATAATAGAACGAACACACCACCGTGGGTGATCACAATTTAAATACACGAAATAACCGCACCAAGGCCACGGCAGACCTGTTCGCGAGAGGAGTCGAGCGTGAACGAGCCAAGCTGAGGGTAGCGGAGCATGAAAGCGGCAAGCACATGGCACCGCACCGGAAGCGGCCCCAGACGATTCACGTGAGAGGAAGTGATAGCGAGAATGTAGTGCGCCTGTGTACACCCTGGCAGGAAGAAGGATGAGTAGCAGTGACCAGCCAGGTACTCCTGGCCATCAACGTCGACGATGAGGCCAACACTAACCACGGTATACAGGATCCCGCGCACATCGCAAAGTGGGAGATAGAGCACGTGCGCCTCTCCCAGACACTGCGTCCCATTCATCTATCACGGTTGGCTACAATATACGTACATTTCTTAGCTTCACTCGCCCGCGTATTTATTTGCATGCGATAAATATCGTGATTCGTTCCTGCTTATCCTCTAGTAGCGTAGGAAACCCTGCTAGTAGCTGGGCGGTCGGACACACGTAGCCAGCGCGAGGGAGCGCGCTGGTACAAAGCAGTTATTATGGGGTAATAACTGTATATAACAGAGTAAGTCTTGAGGCAAGTACAAAGCGGAGGCTTGAGACCGTGCGTATTTATTATTAATTATACATAATTAATTACCCCCCCCCGCAATCATCCTATTATAAAGGATGGTATTAGTATACAGCATTCAAGATTTAAAAATTTGTGTGCTAGATGTCGAAATATATATTCCATTGAACTTATCTTTATAAAACCAAAGCCGACAAAGGGAATTCACGGTTTTAATATACAAAAATGATTATATTGATAAAATAAACATTCTCTTAAAAAACCCAAATTTTTACCAAAAAGTAGACGCAAATCAACTAAACACGCTAAAAAAAATAGCAAACAATTTTCTTAAAAAAATGCGTCAGAAAGGTGATATCAATAAGGTACAATATGATAAATTTTATAATTTAGATAACACCTGTTTACCGAAAATCTATGAACTAATTAAAATACGTAAAGAAAATTTTCCTCTCAGGGTGACAATATCATCGGTAAATATTACTTTACAAGTATTATCGAAAATATTCAAAGAAATCCTAAAATGCTCGATTACAAAACATAAATTCGTTAGTAAAAATAGTTGGCATTTAAAACAAGTTATTGGTGGTTCATTCATCCCAAAAAACTACAAGTTAATCTCATTAGATGTAAAATCACTTTTCACGAATATGACTCGAATTAATCCGCACAGCGATAATAAAGAGATGGAAAGACATTGAACAGAATACATCTTTAAACCAAAGTGATTTCATAAATGGGATAACCCTTATATATAATAATACCTATTTTTAATTCAATAATTAATATTACAAACAAACATTAGAAACTCCTCTGAGCTCAAATATATCTCCAACTACAGCAGATATAATATCAGATGATCTTAAAACTTCTTGCCTAAAAAAAATTGAATTTTGGTTCCCCCATCTTTTACAGATTTGTAGATGACTTATTCACTTGAATTCCGGGCACTGAGATAAATAATACACACATAACGTTTAATAGTTATAACTCAAATGTACAATTTACCTTCGAAATTTAAAAGACCAATCAAATCCCATTCCTAGATATGCTAATTACACAGCCCCACAAAAAAAACAATTGTAAGTCCCAAAAACTTGACCACGGTACTTATATGTTTTTGGAATCGCTGAATCCGAATCCAGGGTTAGTTTAACCCCATCAGATCTTACTCAAGGTCAGTTGAAGGTCAAATTATCGAAATACATGAAAAATACACTAAAACCATGGTATCTTGGGGTTTTTGGGGTCACTGAATCCGAATCCGGGGTCAGTTTAACCCCATCAGAACTTTCTCAAGGTCAGTTGAAGGTCAAATTATCGAAATACATGAAAAATACACTAAAACCATGGTATCTTGGGGTTTTTGGGGTCGCTGAATCCGAATCCGGGGTCAGATTAAACAATCAGATCTTTCTCAAGGTCAGTTGAAGGTCAAATTATCGAAATACATGAAAAATACACTAAAAACCATGGTATCTTGGATTTTTTTGGGGCGCTGTATATGAATCCGGGCTTATTACAACCCTATCAGGTCATGGTCAAGGTCAGTTGAAGGTCAAATCATAAAGATTCATAAAAAGTAGAGTCAAACCATGACATTTAGGGGTTTTTGGGGTCGCTGAATCCGAATCCAGGGTCAGTATAGTCCCATAAGGTTATATTTATGGTCAGTTCAAGGTTAGTTCAAGGTCATGGACGTAAAGAGAGTGAAAAAATTAGTTATAAACTGAAACAATGCAAAAGGTAATGTAAACCATAAAGCAAAGAACAATGTATATGCAAGTACAATCGTATCCTTTAAAACTATATCATAGTTTGCTGCTCCTTCATTTACTTTAAATTTGTTAGAAGTATATGCAATTCAATAAAATACCCGTAAAAATATTAAGCCCATTACTCTTTTTTATGGTAACGAACTATTTTATTGTCAAATGATCTACGAAGTGGATTACGCTTCCGCTTCTCCGATGTTGACGGTAGATCTCTTTTTAACGACCAACAGTAATCTGCTAACATATTTACGTCCCATCTTCCTTGGTACCTGCGCTCCATTTCCTTGATATCTTGGTGAAATCTCTCTCCCTGCTCTTCGCTGTAATCACCTAGGTTTTCTGGAAATTCATCAACATGCGAATACAAAAAGTGTAATTTTAGATTCATTAGGCAGCCTTGATTTTTGTAACTATTTACTAAATTTAAAACTATTTGTTGGTAATTTGGGCTCTTATGATTTCCAAGAAAGTTTTTAATTACGTCATTGAAACATAACCATGCTTCTCTCTCTGTATGATTCATTTTCGTAACAAAAATTTCATCATTTATCATATTACGAATCTGAGGGCCATCGAAAATTCCTTCATTTACTTTAGCATCACTTAATTTGGGAAACTGATTTCGCAGATACTTAAAGCAGCTAACATCTTTGTCTAAAGATTTTACCCATTGTTTCATAAGTCCCAATTTAATGTGCAGAGGTGGTATAAGAATTTTTGATGGATCAACAAGTGGCTTATCTTTCATATTCTTAGAACCCGGTTCGAACTTTTATCTCAGGGGCCAGACACTCTTTATGTAATGATTCTTTCTATCCCTACTATCCCATTCACATAAATAGCAAGGATATTTTGTGAATCCCGATTGTTGCCCCAGAAGTATTGTTATGATTTTAAGATCCCCACATATTTGCCATTTATGATCATTGTATTTTATTCGGTCTAATATTACTTTCATGTTACAGTACTCTTCATTCAGTATTACCGAATATCCTATGGGAATGGCTGCATAAACATTTGTATTGTGTAACAGAACGGCTTTTAAACTTCTTATTGACGAATCGATGAACAATCTCCACTCGTTAGGGTTGTAACATCCATGTTTAAAGCAATTCATCAACCCAACTATATCTTTGCAGTAAACTAAGGAAAATTCTTCATCTTTAGCGAAATAATCACGATATTTCTTATCTCTGTCTCGGTAGTAAGAAACTTTAATTTTTCCAGCTTCTTTAGTATTTTCTTTTAGCCATGAAGCCAAGTACTCCGCCCCATTCTTTGGAAACTGGATCTTGAGGAAAATTTAGAAAGACATGATGAAGATGAAATCTTAGAAGATGAAATGGAGGAAGGAGATATTATTACGGAAGAAGAAATAGCGCATGATGAAGACAATGACGTTGCTAGTACAAGTGATACAAGTGACGAAGAATACATCCCCTACAATACTAAGAAGGAGAAAGGTCCACTTACACAGAAAAAAGTGAATGATCTCATACGCGATTTGGGCCTACCAAAGGATGGGGCGGAGTACTTGGCTTCATGGCTAAAAGAAAATACTAATGAAGCTGGAAAAATTAAAGTTTCTTACTACCGAGACAGAGATAAGAAATATCGTGATTATTTCGCTAAAGATGAAGAATTTTCCTTAGTTTACTGCAAAGATATAGTTGGGTTGATGAATTGCTTTAAACATGGATGTTACAACCCTAACGAGTGGAGATTGTTCATCGATTCGTCAACGAGAAGTTTAAAAGCCGTTCTGTTACACAATACAAATGTTTATGCAGCCATTCCCATAGGATATTCGGTAATACTGAATGAAGAGTACTGTAACATGAAAGTAATATTAGACCGAATAAAATACAATGATCATAAATCGCAAATATGTGGGGATCTTAAAATCATAACAATACTTCTGGGGCAACAATCGGGATTCACAAAATATCCTTGCTATTTATGTGAATGGGATAGTAGGGATAGAAAGAATCATTACATAAAGAGTGTCTGGCTCCTGAGACAAAAGTTCGAACCGGGTTCTAAGAATATGAAAGATAAGCCACTTGTTGATCCATCAAAAATTCTTATACCACCTCTGCACATTAAATTGGGACTTATGAAACAATGGATAAAATCTTTAGACAAAGATGGTAGCTGCTTTAAGTATCTGCGAAATCAGTTTTCCAAATTAAGTGATGCTAAAGTAAATGAAGGAATTTTCGATGGCCCTCAGATTCGTAAGATGATAAATGATGAAATTTTTGTTACGAAAATGAATCATACAGAGAGAGAAGCATGGTTATGTTTTAATGACGTGATTAAAAACTTTCTTGGAAATCATAAGAGCCCAAATTACCAACAAATAGTTTTAAATTTAGTAAATAGTTACAAAAATCAAGGCTGCCTAATGAATCTAAAATTACACTTTTTATATTCGCATGTTGATGAATTTCCAGAAAACCTAGGTGATTACAGCGAAGAGCAGGGAGAGAGATTTCACCAAGATATCAAGGAAATGGAGCGCAGGTACCAAGGAAGATGGGACGTAAATATGTTAGCAGATTACTGTTGGTCGTTAAAAAGAGATCTACCATCAACATCGGAGAAGCGGAAGCGTAATCCACTTCGTAGATCATTTGACAATAAAATAGTTCGTTACCATAAAAAAGAGTAATGGGCTTAATATTTTTACGGGTATTTTATTGAATTGCATATACTTCTAATAAATTTAAAGTAAATGAAGGAGCAGCAAACTATGATATAGTTTTAAAGGATACGATTGTACTTGCATATACATTGTTCTTTGCTTTATGGTTTACATTACCTTTTGCATTGTTTCAGTTTATAACTAATTTTTTCACTCTCTTTACGTCCATGACCTTGAACTAACCTTGAACTGACCATAAATATAACCTTATGGGACTATACTGACCCTGGATTCGGATTCAGCGACCCCAAAAACCCCTAAATGTCATGGTTTGACTCTACTTTTTATGAATCTTTATGATTTGACCTTCAACTGACCTTGACCATGACCTGATAGGGTTGTAATAAGCCCGGATTCAGATACAGCGCCCCAAAAAAATCCAAGATACCATGGTTTTAGTGTATTTTTCATGTATTTCGATAATTTGACCTTCAACTGACCTTGAGAAAGATCTGATGGGGTTAAACTAACCCTGAATTCGGATTCAGCGATTCCAAAAACATATAAGTACCGTGGTCAAGTTTTTGGGACTTACAATTGTTTTTTTTTGTGGGGCTGTGTTATCAACGAAAGCAATAAAATTATTACGAATTTTACCAAAAACCAACTGCAATCAACAGGTACATAAACTTTCAGTCATACAACCCGTTGTTGCAAAAAAGAGGTATCATTTACACGTTGGTAGACAGTGGCATACTGCTCTCTCATTCCAAAAGAACACTCAAAATCTTTTTGGATAAGAAAATCAAAGATATTCTTATCCAAAAAGATTAAACTTTATTCAACTTTATTAACAAAAATATTACGAAAATATTGAACAAAATTCAAAACGAGGATAGATATTTAAATAAATATCGGAGGATTATGAATAATAGACAAATGTGTAAAGAAATTAAAGTGGTCTTCTTAAAAAATTATTAATCAAATTTTATATACACACTATATTTAAATCGGATAATAAAACTAAACAAATTCATAAGACTAGGAAAAGATAAAATCAATAATGAAAATAATAGAAATTTAGTATACAGAATTAAATGACTTTGTAATGATGCAGTGTATATTAGATAGATAGATATATATTTTATTTGCACAAAGTCAAAATATAGTACATAAAATTAAATTGCAATGTTATATAGCAGGTACAAAGGTGTCAGTAGTTAAAACTAGTATCACTTATCACTGTTCGTCAATTTCTAGAACTATATTGTACATATACATCTATTGCATCAATTGGTAACAACAAGCATTCATACCGATTAAACACAAAACAGCGTACACGCTTATAATTACATTCATAATAAACAGGATGGACTCGATTAGTGAGAAGGTAAGATCTCAAGCCTCCTGTTACTTATCGTCACCATGGGTTTGATGCAATTGGTACCTGCGAATTTATATTTTAAATTTGCAAAGAGAGGGGAGGTACTTTAGTTCACGCGGGAGCGAATTCCAGAGGTTCGCACATTGTACCTCAAAAGATTTTAAGCCCGTATCGATACGCGCAAATGAGACTGAGAATTCCCCAGAATCAATCCTACTGAAGGTCCTAGCTTGGTTCTATCGAAAAAGGGCTGCAAGATACGGCGGCTATTCGATGTTGATAGCTTTGTATAATAGCACCGCGGCAAAGGACGCCCTTCTTCCCTTAACATCGAACCAGTTCAGCCATCTCCTATAGAAAGTGATATGTTCATCCCTCGTAGTACCAGATATGTATCTCGCACATGAATTCTGCAATCTTTGTAGTTCATGTTCCATGCCGCCCATGTTAGCAACATTGCCACCAGCTGACTTCCCCGGCGTTATATTACCCGGGGAATGAGGAGCTACGATGCCGCAAACATGATTTTCGTTGCTGTGTTAAACACAACTGATTTTTGTATTATTATTAAATATATGTACTATTTCTTCGAGTGCCCGCACTCTCTCGATAAGATCTTTATTTATTCTTTCAAAATCAGTAGTTGATGCATCCGTATTATATACGGCAGTATCTCTAAGTTTGGATTCATTTAATTCAGTCTCAATCGTTACTAGACTGTTTTCTAACCATTCATTCTTTTCTTTTAATAAGGCCTGGCTCCTTTAAATTCCTCCAACAAGGAATATTAAGAGGCCAGTTTATTCGTCAGGGCGCTGAAATTCTCTCTTAACTTTTTCAATTCGCCTATTAGTTCGACGTCGAAAGCAACGTGTTTGGAGACTTCGATACATTGCTGTTGGATGTGGATGTGGTACTCCATGTCGCCCCTTCATCACGTACATGCCCACAGAAAATTGTGATATCCTTAGACGAGGTGGATGTCTGAAACTCGCTGCTTAAAACTGTAGTAATATGGATAGGTGCTTTCGCATCTGCAATCCATCGTACAGTGGGTGGTTGCGCAAGAGTCAAATTTAACTGTCTTAGATACGCGCTTAACGGTTTTTCGGCGACGTGCCACTCTCCCGCTCTTGAGTCCGTAGTAGAGAGAGACAACGATGTAAATGGGCCGGTGTAGCAGACCCAACGAAGAGCTACGTGACGTGGTGTGGGTAGCATTCGTGTCAGATGGTGGCTGCTGTGACTTTGCACATGTGCTCATACGTGCAGGGCTAGGTAATACAGTAGAGATCATACACATACTAATCGTTTGGCGTGGAGTCACAACTTGCGTGTGAGCCAATTTATGTGTAGCATATACTGTTGTTTTCTTCTCGCCGCCTTTGACGCAACTTTTACACATATGACTTTTCTCGTCTGCGTTATTTTGTAGGACCATGCATCTGAGATGGCAAACCTTCATACATTTGACGCAGCGGTATTTGTATGACTTGCTCGACCCAACGGTTAGTGCTGGCATCCATAGCGCAACGCTCTCGCTAATACACGCTGTGATAGAATCCGCACGTATCTGTGGTTATTATGATTCAGGCATGCGCAGGACTCACTACCTCTGAAACTCGAAATTTAGGCTGTAACATGGTGTTTTGATATTTGGGGTTATTTATTTAATTATTCGTTAATTCGAATCGCAATTGTTCTTAATGTCGGCTAAAAGTCATATAATCGTTTTATTACCCGATCAAACCCTTCGGTGAATCTCCATATCACAAAATGCAAGATGCGAGTGCATCTCGACTTATCTACAATATCTATTTGTACATTCTAGTTATTATTTTTCTTGTCTCTTGCTAACTGCAGTGTCTGCGGCGTGCACTCGTCACTTTATGTATTCAAATGATGAGACAAGTATTTATTATTTAGACTTACTATTGCGGGCTAATTTCACTGCTTTTTTCTGTCGTCATGCGCTTACTTTATATACTTTACACATGCGCTTTGAATATCGCGATTTCGTTTCTCACTTTAAGTTCTAATCGCGCGATGGAGAGAGAAAGACATACTGGACGGACTCACTTGAATAGTCAGGCCACCTGTCGCCGACTTCCCTGCTTGCGCGTTGGTTTCACGCCGGTCGATCACTCGATCATGCACTCTGGGCCTCGCCGCCGCTGCATCGCCCTTCTCTATCCTCGCCTCGCGTACGCAGTTCCTTTTCATTAGACAGCCCGATTATGTCGCGGCTTTCTCTATTGCTCGATTTTGCACGAGGTTCGCGATCGTCATGGTCTCTGCCGAATTACATGAACGGCGACCATCGTGATAGATAGATATACGATTTATTTTGTCATTTGACAAAAATACATTACATGAATTGTTATTTCGTCATTACATTAAAATCTTTGATCGCTATCACAGGTCGTCAGTATATACGTATAAATGTTTCACAATTTGTCATTATCTAATATCACAGTATGTCAATAAATATCACAGTTTTCGTAACAATTTCTGGAGACTCACTCATTCTTGCTTACCCGTACATCCATCACGTCACAATTTAAAAACAATTACAATTAAGCAGATACATACACTCATCACCCACGCAGATAAATACACTCACACTTACTTTATTAATATATACATTTTTCACTACATATTTCACGACTGAGACATAAAATACGGGAAAACAGATAAATTGATAAATAAATAAATAAATAAAATAAATAATAACATCCTTTAATAATTTATTTTATTTAAAATACAAAATTCGGAAGGAACTAGAATATTAGTAGAGTTTTTATTGAGGTTTAGTCGGTATATTTTACAATAGACGCCTATGAAATTAAAAAAGCAGAAAGCAAACACCAAGAACCTTTTTTCTTATTTGGGATTTATCCACCTGCAGCCTCTTGGACTAGTAAGTATCTCACGCGCGCGCGCGCGCGTGTGTATGTGTGTATTTGAAAAAAACTGGAAAGATAATGTTATATTAAAAATATTATTATTATGTGATTTTTAAAAATGATTTAATAATTACATAATTTTTTTTGCAATATTGAATCTGTATTTAACTATAACAGAGCATACAATATTATAATTTTTGTACTATTTTGATGATGGAATTTGTAAACTAGTATATGTTAAATAGTAGTCAATTTTTTAAATGAGTGATTTTGAAAATGATGCGTTTATGTATCTTATGCTTCTTTTGCAATGAAAAAAGAAAACAATAATTTAATCTTTTATATGTATAGATTTCATTTGATTTTATAGATTAAAATAAATTTTAGAATCAATGACATATCGCTGACCAGAGACACCCTGGTATACGATATATACGGTAATATGTTTATTGAAAAATATTCTTTTTTCAGTAGGGTACAAATCACTAAATGAAAATAGTTATACAGGAAAATAACCATGATCGACGGTACTGCTCAGCTCTCGCTTATTTATATAATAATTTTAATTAAAATCTCTTTGAAAAAGCATAGTGCCAAAGCAGTTGGCGGCGTTTTTTTACCTGAAAAGTGGCTGTTTTCCGACCGGCAAGCGAAAACAAGATTTTTGTCCGCTCTTGACAAAAACGGTTAGCCCGCCGGGCGAAAGGACATCTTTTTTGCCCGCCTCTCAAAAACTCAATTTATAGCTATGTACAAGCATGTTTGCATGCTTGCGTGCGTGTATGTTTGTATGCGTGCGTGCGTACGTGCGTATATATATGGGTCATTCTAATACGTTTCGAATGTCGGGGATTTTGCCGGCGATTTTGTATATGAACGTACTCATCAAAATAAGCTCTAAAAAAGAAGTTTAGTCCCTGAGGTCCCCTTTGCGATCTAGTAAAGTGTTCTGAATTTTTAAAAGTGGCCAAAAACACGGCTATTTTAAAAAAGTACCAAAAAAAGATTTTTTTATTCCTTTACGAACTTTAAGAAAAAAAATATCATACTACCTTGTCAGCTCAATGGGTCACCCCTACGAAACTGAATATAAACCTAAAATTTTGTATTTTTTAGTTTATGTTCGATTGCTTGTCATTTTACGAAATTGATACGGATTTAGGTCTACCACATCTCAAATTCTTTGTCTTTAAAAGACATTTAATTCTTTTTTTGGTAGCTTCAAGACGTCTTTTTATAGCTAAAGATATAGACTCTGAAAATACTTACTTTTTTGAAAATCGTTAAGTTGGTTGCCCTGTAACTTTTTTCTCTTAGTCCCTTTTGAGCTCTAACTTTCAGGAAACATAGTTCAAACATCCTAGAAAACAATGATTTTGGTTCGATGTTGTGTATTCAACTTATAGCATAACTGTGAATTATTTTTTCCAGCTTCCTTTTTTCACTTGAATTGAACATTATACTATTAAACTCTGACGTAATTTACTTGACGTATTATACATTACGGACAATGCTGTCTATGTCCAAAAGAAAGCTGACATCGAGATCTTCAATTTGAGTCATCGGAGCCTCTTTGAAGATATTTCGATGAAAAGTTACACTCGATTCAAAATTAAAAGACAATTAGGTGACCAAATGGGAGACCGTAACTTGTCAGTAACTTAGGAGCGCAAGTCGTCGGCAACTTGCGGTCTTCCATTTGGTAACCTAAATTAGTTCATAATTTTGAATCGAGCGAACCTCTCATTGAAATATCCTCAAAGAGGCTCCGATGACTCCAATTGAAGGTCTCGATGTCAGCTTTCTTTTGGACATAGACAGCATTGCCCGTAATGTATAATACATCAAGTAAATTACGTCAGACTTTAATAGTATGATGTTCACTTCAGGTGAAAAAAGGAAGCTGGAAAAAAGAATTCACAGTTATGCTACATGTTCAATACACAACATCGATTGTGTTCATACAATAATACACAACCAAAATCATTGTTTTCTAGGATGTTTGAACTATGTTTCCTGAAAGTTAGAGTTCAAAAGGGGCTAAGAGAAAAAAGTTACAGGGCAACCAACTTAACGATTTTCAAAAAAGTAAGTATTTTCCAAAGTCTATATCTTTAGCTATAAAAAGACGTCTTGAAGCTACCAAAAAAAGAATTAAATGTCTTTTAAAGACGAAGAATTTGAGATGTGGTAGACCTAAATCCGTATCCATTTCGTAAAATGACAAGCGATTGAACATAACCTAAAAGACACAAAATTTTAGATTTATATTCAGCTCTGTAAGGGTACAGCATTGAACTATCAAGGGAGTCTAATATTTTTTTTCTTAAAACATTTTTGGCCACTTTTGAAAATTTAGAACACTTTACTAGATCGCAAAGGGGACCTTGGAAGCTTAACATTTTTTGAGAGCTTATTTTGATGAATACTTCACATAAAAACTCGCCGGCAAAACTCCTGACGCGAGTGCGCAAGGTTTGTTCGAAAAGTACTAAAATAACCCATATATGTATTCAGAGATCTGTCCATAACTAATCTTTAGTTACGTTACGTTATTTATGAAAATAATGAGACTTTCGTTATTATCGTTATGTTATTAAAAATAAATAACAAAAATATTTCTTACTTTCGTTACATTATTAGCAGAAATAAACAAATTTTTTGTCAATTTAGTTATTTTATGCAGAAAATAACGAAAGTGTTTTGTTACAGTATTATGAAAATAACGAAAGAATATCGTTCTTTTTGTTATGTTATTACAGAAAATAAAAAACATTTCGTTCTTTTTGTTACGTTATTAAACAAATAATACTTTTTTTTATTTTCGTTAATTTCTTTATTTTTGATACATAAGTATATTATTCCAAAGCGGAAAAACAACTTGGCATCCTATTTATTAATAGCACATGTCAAACCTATTTTATCGGCACACATAACAAATAGGTTTAAATTGTTCACTTTCGTCCCGATTTTCAGGTCAATAACGTGGCCATTATAGTTAAGTCAGAAACAATAGTACATTATGTAACAAGGGAATAAAGTCGAAGATTATTAAATTTTAAGAACATTTTTGTATCAAATTACCTGTAGAATACGTTTGAATTTTTTCAGACCTTTATTCTAAGATTTTTGATTGGTTGATGAAATATACACAATTATCATTTTATGAATTGATAACAATTCAAGTGTTATCCATGTACTTATCCTGCATAAAGAGATAGTGAAAAAAATCAATTTTAATACGTATTTTTTCAACAATCAAGACTTTTAAACATTTCTTTCAATTTTTTTAAGATTTTTTTTAAGTTTTGATTGTTCCAAATTATATTTTTTTCAGTTTTGTACTATTTATTTCTCTTTCCGTGGGTCCCACTCTTCAAAATCAATAAAGTGGCAAACGCAGTTAAGGGGTACGCCTGGATTAAAAAGTCAAAAAAATCATTTTTTATTGCATATTTTGATAGCAAATTTCTTGTACAATAAGTTCCTGCAACCCTTTTTACGATATTAAATTTTGTTACAGTATTATAGCTAAAATTTCAAAGTAGCTTTTTTTTTAATTTAGTGAATTGTATGTAAAAAAATGCTATTTAAATAAGTTTAAATAATTAAAAATTCAAAGAGTCTATTTATATACATATTCGATAAAACTCGAAGCTGTCAGATAGTAGTAGGTACAGTATACCTATATATAGCGAAATTGACTGAAAAACTACTCTCTCACTGCTTTGAATAATAGGCAATTCTACCAGAAAAGTACTTGATGTTTCTATCAAAAATAGTTTTTGTAAGAGTTGCTCTTTATGGGAAGGAAAAGAAGACACACCAGCTTATGAAGAATGCATTGAAACGCATCAAAGTCAGTGTACGTCAAATCATCAAGGCAATGCTGGAAAAATGGAGGTAGACGGTATTGTGGGAAATTTTTAGCGTTCTCTTGAAAAACATGGTGTTATGTACTCGCAGTATATTGGTGATGGTGAAATACTTCAAAATTAACAAAGTTGATCTGAAATAACTTTTAAAACATTTGTCATGTAAAGTATATATTGTGTATGCTTTACAAATTATTTTTAATCATTTAGTTTTTATCTAACCAAGGAAACCAACTTCTCAGCTGGAAAATAACTACCAGCTATGTCTCTAAGAATTCAAAATATACTTATGTTTTATGACGAAAAAAGATAAATATTGTATACATTATTCTTGTTAATAAGAATGAGACACTGTTATTAACAATTTTTTTTGTTTCAGCGCTATCATGAGATCATATCATTGACGTATCACACATGTTTGTCTAAGCAATAGTGTGAAATATATTAATGAAATATATAACAAGATAATACAAAGCACTCCTACTTTCTTCTTTAGGTGAGTATTGTTTGTATGTGTTTATTGTGTTTTCAAACTTTAGCAATGCAATTATCTCAAAATAATGTTTTTTATTATTTTTAGGTCTGCCTCGTAGACTTTCTCAACATCCAGCCATCGATATAGTCTGAAAATTTTAGAGGATGTTTCTGATATGTTTCCCCCCAATATGAGCGGAGCAGATTATAAAGAAAGTCTATATAGCAAGCATTAAAGATATATAACCTCAAAATTAATTAAAATATTTAATCATTTAAGGCTTTATATTTTTAATTAGTACTACATAGACTTTTTTAATAATCAGTTGGGCTCATATTGTGAGGAAACATATCAGAAATATTCTCTAAAATTTTCCGACTATATCGATGGCTGGATGTTGAGAAAGTCTACTAGGAGTGGTTGAAAATAATAAAACTGAGTATCAAATGGAGTCACTTGGTATGAGCCACAAGTTTAAGATATTTAATTTTTTAAGTGGTAAAAATCTTTCTCTTTTTACCTCTTTTTGGTAAAAAAAACTTCCCATATTCTAAATCACATCCAACAAGTTCTGCATAAATAAATCTGCAATTTTTCTTTTTTAGATTTTAACCTAGGCCTGCCCCCTTAAGTCGGAAATAAAGTTCTATATGCAACACGGGAATAAAGCCGACTATTCCCTCGGGTGATTACTGCCCTCGCTTCGCGGGGGCTGCAAACCCACCCGTGCAAACAATCCTCCACTTTATTCGCTTGTTGCATGATGTACCATCATAGTTTGAAAACAAAATAAGAGCGTGTATTTAAATGATTATTATAAAAATAATAAATATAAAATCCCCTGTATTATAATAAAATATTTTAACGCTGTGTATGAAGCGCGCTTGTACATACTGCTGTCAATAGCTGTATATGTAGTTACATGTTGTTTTGGAATGAGAATAACATTGTACTCGGGTCAATATGTCTTTTTGTTTTAAGGATGCCCTACATTTGAGTATCTATTTTCTTTTATTTTTTATTTTATGTCTTGAAATTTTAATATCATCTTATATATGTGAAAACTCAAGTTAGAACTAAAAATATACATGATTAACTCTTCAAACGTTAAGCAAGAGTGAAAGTTCATTAAACATGAAGCTTTGTGCAAAATAGTCCAGTAAAGAAATTTTAAGTTTGAAGGTTTGGCCATGGAGATATTTGTTCTCAAATATAATATAAAGAAATTTGTGGTGTAGATTTTCTCAAAACCAAAATTATATAAAGTTATACCATTTATATCCACAAGCACCTATAGAAAGTGAAACTTTCAGTCGATTTTACCATCTAAATTGTATAACTTCTTTTGAATTGGATTTCTAACAAATCTGCACCACAAATTTATTTATCTTATTGTATATTTGAGAACAAATAAAGATGCAAATGTTTTTAGAGATTTTAGAAACCTAAAATGATTATTTTAAAGTCTAAGAGATCCACTTTTATAAGTAATCATGCCCTTTAAAAGAGAATGAACAAGAAATGCTAAATTTTGTATGTGTACAAATTAATATGAAATTTTTAGAAGAGCAAATTAAAATTTAAGAAATACAGATTTTCGGGTTTACGGCATCCTTACAGTAGAACCAGGCATTTCTAATATACATTCTGTCTTCACTCAAATTCCGTTCACTCATCTCTGCCATTAATTAGAGTGAGGATTTTCTAGTGTTCTTACTTTTTCTGATGTACGTGCATTCTATCTCAGGAAAGATCTAAAAAGTAAAAAGGTGTCACTAAAAAAAGTTCAAAAGTACCGAAAAATACCAATAGAAAATTAAAAATAAATTAGATTCATATTTTTGAGTAATTATTAGATAAGGATCATGTACACTCTATACCTAAAAGAATAAAAGATTTTGAAAAGTAGAAAAATAGCATTTTTCATTTTTCAAACTTTACATTTTCTTAACACCACTCCAGGATATAAAAAAAATCGATTTTTTTATCGGCTTAAACAATACTTTAGGGTCATAAAAATAATATGCAATTGGTCGTATAGTGTCAAATAATTTTTAAAAGGTTCAAATGTCGATTTTGCGGCAGTGCCTCGGACCGCTCACTGAGCGCGCTAAATAAGAGCGCGCGGCGCGTTCTGATTCATCGTTTTTATATTGATTTCATCTATCGGAATAATAGGAGACCTTGTTACTTGCAGAGCCAAAGGTCCTTGAGGGTCCTCAGGCATCCTGCAGGGTGCGCTAATACTGAAATTAGCTTGTATCAGTCTGTACATGTGTTAGTACAGCTGCAAAGCGACACCGTGCACACGCTTCAATTTGTATTTCTGCTGATTTTTCGTTTTTATATATTTATATATTACAAATTTCGTTGATTTTAAGTGAACAATGTGAAAATAATAAACAATATGAGTTGTGAAAGACCAGTGTATGATGGCAAGAAATCGACGAAGGGGAAAAAGAGCAATTTGAAGAGACCGAAAACTTCAAAGCGGCGGCCAAGTAATAGTTATGAAATGAAGAAGCCAAGCGTCGAGGCGGTTAGCACATCGGCTCGAAAATTATCTACCATCGATCCTGATGACTTTGAAGTAGATGAAGGCATTGTTTATCGAATTCTGAATTTTTTAACCGTATTTACCGCTATATCGCAAGCTGTTGTGTGCAAAAAGTGTAAGTCAGATGAACCATTCACCGAGTGTGGAAAGCGTGGCTTGGGTTTCTAAATTGTTATTTCATGCCAAAACTGCGACAACATTTCTATCCCTTCTTCACCATTCATTAAAAAAGCATGCGACATTAATCGTAGAATGATTCTTGATATGCGACTACTGGGAATAGGCTTGAATGAAATAATAAAATTTTGCGCGTTCATGGAGCTCCCGCGGCCAATTTTTCAATCATTTTATGATAAAGTTGTGCAGAAGATTGCTGTCGATGCAAAGGAGGTTTGTGAGCAGAGTATGAAAAATGTAGCTAAGGAAGAGAAGAAAAAAAGTGATGAAAAAGGAAACACAAGTGGTATTACTGTATCTGGCGATGGTTCGTGGCGCAAATGCGGCTTCACGTCCCTTTTCGGAATTGTATCACTTATTTGGATGGTGTACTGGCAAAGTGGTCGACATTTTAGTAAAATCTAAATATTGTAAGGCATGCGAATTTTGGGAAAAGAAAAGTGACACGGATGAGTACAAGGAATGGCTCGAACCCATGAAAACGAATGCCAATCGAACCATGACGGCTCGGCGGGAAAAATGGAAGTGGATGCCGTTATTGAGATGTTCCAGCGCTCAGAATCTTTACACCAACTTAAATATGCCAATTACGTCGGGGACGATGATTCAAAAACTTTTATAGGTATCGCAGCCTTATGCAAATTTGTCAGTAAGGAAGAAAGAGTGCATCGACCACGTGCAGAAACGGATGGGTACTCTCCTTCGAAATTTAAAAAAGAAAACTAAAGGTCTCGGAGGAAAGGGCAAGCTCACTGGTAAATTAATCGACAAATTGTCAATTTATTATGGTCTAGCAATACGTAGAAATTATGATTCTATAAAAAATATGCGCAATGAAATCTACGCAACGCTAGACCATAAAATATCGTCGGACGACAAATCGAAGCACGAGAGATGCCCGCGCGGCGAAGATTCATGGTGCTCGTGGCAGAGGGCCCAGACCACTGGAGATTTGAATTATAAACACAAGCCATAAATGTCGCAAGAAGTATTTGAAGCAATTTCTCCTATCAGATGCAGCCAAAAGGCCCGAATAGATTCAAAATCGATAAGAAAGGAAGAGGAGGAGGCAAATATTAATTTGGATGGCCAAATGTATGGTGCAGGCATCGCAGATTAGAGATAAACAAAAAATATCGATGATTTAAGTGCATGTAAAACTTTAAACGCGATTTTCTCGACACCGGTTTTTCAAGCTGAGAGAACAGATTACTCGTAAACTATTGCATGGATTGGATTGAAATTTTTACTGTAGCTTCACAAATAGATTCTCTAAAGAAGTACGTAGCCGTTTTTCGATTGAATGTAAATTTTTTTTTTATAAACAATTTACATCGTTTGTTTTCGAGAAAAATCGACTTTTGTCAGAAGTGCGCTATTTCTACAAAAATTGAAATATAAAAAACCCCTACGTACTTCCAAAGTTAGCGTCATATAGATTGAGAATTTCTTTGGTTTTTTGTTCCAGGTCTCATACTTTTCGAGAAAAGTGTTCTCCCGTTTGGAGGTTTGAGAAAAAGGCTTCTCACGAGATTCGCTGTATAGCCGCCATTTTGTATTTAAATGTAAAAAAAATATATATTTGTACCTCAATATATGTATAGTATACCGTCAAAAAATAAATTTGATCCCTTCTTTCCTACTCTTGTAAAAAATCGTACAAATTAGGCATTTTTCGGGCCGCTAGAGTGGTATTACCCCTTAAGTTGATTTCCACGGTAACTACTCACGAGAACCTATAAATCTATAATTTTTTGAGTAAGTAATGCTGTTCCATTTAATAAATTCATCTACATAAAGGAGCTAACTTTTTTCACTTTGCTATCTCATACTTATAAAGACGATAATAAGCATCTCATTGAACTCGATGTTTTCTCCTTCATTCTCCATTCTCCCCACATTGTCTCCCTGTCGGTCTCTCTCTTCACGTAATGCATATCCCGTTGTTATTACATAAATACACATTAAAAATAACGAAAATTTGTTACGTTATTTAGAAAATACAGAAATTATATCGTTATTTTCGTTACGTTATTCAAGTAAATAACGAAAGTTTCGCTTCTTCAGTTACGTTATTTATGAAATAATATTTTCGTTACTTTCGGTACTTTTTTCATTATTCCGAATATATATTTATGTAATAATAACGTGATATGCATTACGTGAAGAGAAAGACAGACAGAGAGACAATGTGAGGCGAAGGGAGAATAAAGGAGAGAAATCGAGTATATATATATACACTAGCGTCCCCCGTCGCGGCTTTGCCCGCGAGAATAGTGTATAGAAATCATAATATATTGTAAGAATATTTCCCGTTTCGGTTTCACCCCGGAAATTTCTAGTAGTCTTCAAAAAGGTCCAGATTCTCAAAATATTTCAGAGTAGATAACGTTTCTCGTTATGTTACTGTTTGGAACTAAAATAAATTAATTATCAGGATTTCCGGTGCGCGAAAGGGCTACGTACAGTTGACCGTGTGAAAAACATTCTGAATGCAGATCTACTCCAACGTATTTAAAAGTTTGCCCTTGTGATTTATTTATAGTTATTGCGAATGATACCTTTATAGGAAACTGTAAACGCTTGAATTGAAATGGTAAATCCGTCGGTATCATGGGGATTCGAGGAATAAAAGCTATTTCTCCTGCTGCTGGCCCAGTGAGAATAGTAGCTTCGATAATATCATTACGCATGACTTTTATTTGTAATCTAGTTCCAATACAAAGTATTGGCCGGTTCAGATTTCGCAACAACCTTATCATCAATTGATATATAATTATCATCATTAGCTACGAGTATCTCCCCATTCCCAATTTTCAAAATATGAATAGGGAATTCAGAGTTACCACCACCAAGATGTGCCCTCATGTTTGTTCTTAAATGTAAGGTTGTAACATCATTCCATATTCTTGATGATTTCAAACATGCCCTCACGATATCCGCTCTTGTCCCTTTCGGAATAACTGGCAGAGTCTGCCGAAAATCTCCGGAAAACACAAATGTTACACCTCCCATTAATTTTCCACTTGATCGCAAGTCCTTTAGAGTCCGATCAATAGCTTCGATATGAGCTTTGTGACTCATAGTGCACTCATCCCATACAATGAGAGTTGTTTCTTGCATGATTTTTCCAAGGCGGCTGTTTTTACGAATGTCTCATACAAAATCTTGTTCGCAAGTTACATTTAGTGGCAGCTTGAAAGTTGAATATGCAGTTCTACCTCCTGTGAGAAGAGTAGCAGCTATACCTGACGATGCCACTGCTAAGGCCATACCTCCTATTGATCTAACCTTAGCCAGAATCAAATTCATCAGGAAAGTTTTGCCAGTTCCACCAGGTGCATCTAGAAAAAAAATATCACCCTTGTTATCACTGACGCTTTTAATAACAATATCGAATGTTACTCTCTGATCAGGTACTAACCTTGACAAGTTAGCATCAACGAAATTCCGCAGTTCATTTGCATCATACGTATGTCTGTATACATCATTGAGTGGATCATTTGAAATATTTTGGTCTCGAACAGATGAAGGTAGACTGAAATCTGTCAGATATTTCTCACAGAGACTCACAACTTTATCTTCAATTTGTATGAGACCTTGATTGAAGATATTATCAGAATATGTTAAGGAGTAGTCGTTTTGTATTTGACACTGCCTGTAGTGCATGCCATAACAGTAAAGGTTGAGAAGGCTGACAGAAGACTAATATTATAGCAAATAAATCTCTCAATTTGGATGGCGTCTGCGAAATTGCAGCGTCAGTTAAAGTATCTTTCCATTGATCATCATTTTCCAATAGTCTTAACAATTGGCAAGCAGCTTTATAAGTGGGCTGGAGAACTCCATTTATAGTCCTCAAGCTCTCAAAAGAAGTCGGACCTTGTACATGATGTAATAGCATTCTCAAATGAAAACATTCAGTTTGATTAGGGTGAATAGTATAAACTCTACCCAGTGCCGCATCTCGTTTTACTCCAGGATAACCTTCAACATCTTGTCCTCGTTGCTTTCTCGAGAATGTGTTATTACTCCATGTATAGTAATGTGGAACTTCGTAATACAATAGTGTTCGTGCAAATTCATCTGACTGACATAGGTCGAAAAATGCCGTAAGAGTAGTTCTTCGTGGAGTTTCTGCCACTTGCTGTATATTGACCTCTGAGAAATACACGCGTTGATGATTTTGTAGGTGAACAGCAAGGTGTACAACTGTAAGGTATGTACAACCGTTCATGAATGGGAAACTCTAAAAATCTCCAAACAGCTTCTGAAGTGCATATATAACGGCCATTGATGTAATTATTTATTTCATCAGAATTCTTATTGATAGAAAATGTCGCGTGATCCGATCCCTTGTTGATGTATTTGCATATATACTTTATAGCTTGCACGAAATGGCAGTACTCTATATTTATATGAACAACAAAACACCGTGATAACATAGAGCAATATGGAACCATCCAACGGTTATCTACTTCGAAGGTGGTATTACGCGATGTCAAAATAGCAGTGGCTCCTCCATTTTCGAGAGATCTCCTTCGATAAGTGGGTATCCATCATCTCCAGTTTGTGTTTCTGTGATGAATTGTCGTGGATATCTTTCTGAACATCTCCCATTGACCATACAAGGTGATGTTGGATTAAGCGCACCACAGGGACCATGAATCATATTTTTACATACGATGTCGTAGAGCTGAGGATCAGACTGTCTATCTGGTAATTCAGCAGAAATTATTTTGTCAATTTCATCTGGTTGAATTTTAGAACGCAACCATAAAAGTATATGAGCATGCGGCAAGCCTCGTTTTTGCCACTCAACAGAATACATGTGACATTCAACGATGCCGAAAATATTTTTCTTTGTCAAGAGATTCATTAGTTTTTTCAATTTCAAATGAAAAACTCGCGATGTAATATCGAGCCTATGTGAAGAAACCTATCCTACGAATAATTCTTTCTTTATCTCAGGCCAGTCGGGGTTGCATGTGAAAGTCACGAACAAATCAGGACGTCCAAAGTTGCGTACGTACACCATGGCATCCTGAATTTTTTCATGCATGAATCGAGGCCCTCCTGTAAAAGGAGAGGGAAGAATAATGGATTGTCCAATGTTTCTGGGGTTCACATCAGCATCTTGATTTAATGCATCTCGCAAGTGAATGTACTCGTCAGCACGTAACTTCGTTTGGTTATGTGGGATGTAGCTTAATCGTTCCGATATCATTTTTGCCATCATATCAACCAGGTATTGATTAAATAGGTTTCTAAAATGGTGAAGATAGTTATCTTCAACCTCTCCTCTAATCATAAGTCTATATGCATAAAACTGCATACAGGAAACTGTTTTGAAACGATTAGAATTGTTTTGTTACGGAATGGTTACATAGTATCCATCCTCTCCTCTTATGAACAGAAGAGGATACTGAAGAGAATCATAGGCTCTATGAATTTCAGAAACTCACTGCAGATCTCCACTTCGACTTTGCAAAACAATGTCTCTTGGACCTTTATCTTCATCGACCAGCAATACTGCAACTTCATTGGTTGTAGGAGCGTTATATCGTCCTCGGTGTTCATTAGATGGAACACGATCAGCGTGTATGATTAATTTCAAATTTTCATCAGTGTTCATTGCCCTATTTTCCAAGTTATATTTGAAGCTCCGAATCAGATGATTATGCTCTTGTAATGATTGCTGTAATGATTCTATGAGTTCTCTTTTCAACGATGGATTAATATTCGATCGAGTTGATATTTGATCTGCATCAGAAAAAAAATAAATTTGCAGGAATTGGTGACTTTCATTAGAATGAGGAAGTAAACTACCCATCAAATGGTAGACTTGTCCTTGAATTTTAAAAGTAGGCATGTAATTTCCTTCCCTTACTTCCTCACAACCAAAAGATGTCATTTGAAACAAAGCGTTATACTGTCTCACATTATTGAGAAAGTGATTGGAAAGTCGATGGTCAGAAGCTTCATCTTTCCATCTCTTGGCTCCACATTTTAAACAGATTTTATCCATAGCACCTATTTGAATGAACTTTATTTCGAGATAATTTACTAATGGATTATATGAGAATGCTAACTTAAATCCAAAAGTACCTCGAGAACTTACAACTAAGGGTTGAATTTGAGATTGGTGGACTACATTATTCATAGGAAGAACCTCAGCATTCTCAATTTCTTGATCATGGAGGGGCAACTGAGGGCCAACTATAGATATTTCTTCATGGACATTGTCTACTGATGGATGAGAATCATCTCGAGACGTCGAAGGTCCAGATATTGGTTTCGAAACTGAATTCGAAATCAGGATAAATTTCAAGCAAAACACTCCTGTATATATCCCCGCGGGGAGTCTACTTCAGTTGTGGGAATCGATAGTGCGACGCCACCTACTCGTGAAATGTTGGAACTAATGGCAGAGCGTGCGCGCAGAGGAACTACTTCCGCGGGAATAACACGCATTCATACGCGCAAAGAATGTAGGTCTGATATGGATTATTATCGATTTCAATAGATAAAATGATCATTGATATAGCCTATGACATTCGCAATATCGACATTGATCTACTGACAACATTTCAAATCGATTCATCAAATAGTTTCCGAGATCCTAAGTAACAAAGGAAAAAGTGCTGTCTCTTTATAAATAGTATAGATAGATATAGATATAGATATAGATATAGATATAGATTATATTGTTTTTATTTGGTTATCACCAAATAATATAATAGTGTATAAAAATTACAATAATATACAAAATAGTATCTGAATACATACAGAAAAGGTAAAAAACTGTATTTTATTTTATAATATTTTTATACCAGTGTTACATATTTTCATCAATTGGTGTATGTTAACGCCGTAAGGATATGTAAAATATAAACTCGATCCTGTCTTATCGGCTTTTCACTTTTATAATATTTTTTCCCAATAACAAAAAAAATATGTTGGAAAAACGCGATTCTATGTCGTCCTTATCCATACGAGAAATCTTCAGTTAAATTTTCAAAAGGTTTAACGATTTAACCATAGTTGTATACTTTTCAAAATATTTTTCTCTTACAGAGAGCGAAACGTCTTACAGAATTAAAAGGAACCTGTTACGTATATGGAGGGACAAAATCGCGTATCTTCTAAAACATTTATTTATTTCAGAGAAAAAATTATAAAACGGAAAAGCTGATAAGATAGGAATCAATTAAATTATAAAATTATCTGTTATCCCAGGACTGTATTGTTACGTCATGTGACATATCTTTTGATTGTATACGTAAGAAATAAACAAATCCGAGTCACACCGCGGCAGCAAAGAATGCCCTTGCGAAATACCTATGCATCATTTATTAATCGAATGATTCAAACATGCTCGCGAAAGTATTTTGTAAGGTCTTGTAACTGACACAATTACGTTGTTAAGTATGTTTAAAAAAAATATATTTATGAAAATTTGGTAAATATTATAAAATTTATGAAATTCGGCTAGATCAAAATCAAAATTATCGGTCGGGCCTTTTTTGAAATAATTGTCTTTTCTGTTAACCTATTAACGCCAAAGGAGACGTCTATGGACACTCGAATATTGCGGACGCTAAACAGACATTCTGTGGTGGAAACATGTTTTGTAGGGGTATAAAGGGCATTTTTTGCATTTCCGACATTATTTTTCTTAAGGCCAGGTTACTCCAAAAAACATGATTTTTTTCAATAAATTTTATTCATAGTACAAAACATGTTGAGTAATCAATTTTTTTACATATAAAAGCACATATATTAAATTATTTGAAAAATTTTATTTTTTTTTGTTCAAAATGGCGGTTATGAAAATGACTGCTGAAACTCGTCTGATTAGTAGATGGATGACATCATTTCTTGGAAACGAATTATCTGAAAGCAAAAAACAAAACGGTTTCATGTTCTGTATCGAATTGGCTATGGCCTCAAGCAGAATGAAACATTTTCAATGAAAAGAAACAAAATGGCGGACTTCTGAATTTTTTCATTTTTTCAAAAGTCCGCCATTTTCTTTCTTTTCATTGAAAATGTTTCATTCTGCTTGAGGCCATAGCCAATTCGATACAGAACATGAAACCGTTTTGTTTTTTGCTTTCAGATAATTCGTTTCCAAGAAATGATGTCATTCATCTACTAATCAGACGAGTTTCAGCAGCCATTTTCATAACCGCCATTTTGAACAAAAAAAAAATTTTTTTTCAAGTAATTTAATATATGTGCTTTCATATGTAAAAAAAATTGATTACTCAACATGTTTTGTACTATGAATAAAATTTATTGAAAAAGTCACGTTTTTTGGATCCTGGCCTTAAACAATCTCAAATAAAGTAAGTATTGAGGGTGGAATTGGGGTGGAATTGGAAAACATTTTTCTGCCATTATTCAGTGATTTTTTAATGGCGGAGACATATTATCCGGAAGAAAATTCTATTATTCTTTATGAAAATTGTATGAAAGTGGTTTACCTCTCGGGTAGAAAACAAAACCCTCGAACTGAAAGTGGGTATTCTCCGCCCTAGAATGGTAATGTAATGAATATTCCGCCTGCTTCATATGTACACGAAAAATAACTCTTTCTGTGCAGGTAGGGAAAAAAATAGCGTGTGCAGCATGGATAGAAGGTGATTACTGCCACTCGGGTGGCCTCGATTTGGTCTTCAGTGCGAACTCGCGGTAATTTTGTAACATATATGATGACCCCAGATGTTTCCACGATTATTTCTTGATCATAACATACCTTTGTAATTTAAGGGTTGAGGATGGATTTTATGCAACTTAATAAAAATTTCACACTTTCCATTTTTTATAGTTATCTCACTTTTACAATCCCTTCAAGGAGGTTGTAACATGCAATAAAGATGGTGGTTTTAAAAAAAATGGAAACATCTAGGGTCATCAATTCATCAATTTTCTTCCAGAATATATAATCGTTTGAAGAAATAGTCTTCGCCTCTAAGAAAACGCGGAATTATTGACAAAGAAAACTACCACGGCGTCTCGAGAGGCGCTGCTGTTCCCCATTAGAAAACAGCGTAAAAAATGGCCGCCGCCTCGACTCGAAGATAAATACTCCACCAAACGTCACCGCAGCGTATTCGTTAAATTTGGAAGCGGAACATTGTCCAGTTGATCAAGAAAAGTGGATCAATATAACAACTGGTGACGATTAATAAACGAAACATCATCATTAAAATCGATAAATAAATAGTGAGTTATATATATACACGGTGACCCATTTTATTCGCCGCACCCGGATTTCTCGGAACCTAAGCCAGATAGGGAAAAACGGTTCTAACAAAAGTTGTAGGGGGCAAAGGGGGCCACACAATGGCGCTAACGTCTTTGACTTTGAAGTTGACCTTTAAGGTTATTTCAAGGTCGAAGTGGTTTTTTCATATGGGAACACCTAGTTTTGATCCCGGATTCGGAAAGAGCGGAAAATTTTACGTTTAAAATCACATTGAGAAAAAAATTTTCAAGGTCATTTCAAGGTCAAATCAAGGTCAAACTCCGAAAAGTCCGTTTAAAATTGTTTTTTTCCATGAACCACAGGCTAAGCTGGTTCAAATTGATCGTAGGCTTAATAGGGGAACCCACACACCCAAAACTTACACATCCTAGTAAACAAAACTCAAACTCGCACATCCTAACCCCATAAACTTCGTGCCCTTACATACTAAACTATTACACCCCAGTCCCACACAACCATACCCCACACCCCCCAGTCTCACACATCCCTACCCCATGCATGCTAATCCCACACACCCCAAACCCACACATCCTGAACCCTGAAAAATTTTTCTCAAGGGCAAAATGATTTTTTAACGGTAACTTTAAGATCGTTGAAGCTTCTGTTATAAATGTATTAACCTTACTCGCATACCCAGAAACAACGACGTGGACGTAGTAAGGATTGTTTCCTTCGGGGTGCTTGATTAAAGTGAGTCCCCTTGCCTCTCACTGTTCGGGGTGCTTGATTATAGTGAGTCCCCTTGCCTCTCACTGTTCGGGTTGCTTGATTATAGTGAGTCCCTCGCCTCTCACTAATGTAAATAAATTTTTATTTAACCTCGAAGCAAGTGTTCGAAACGACGACCATTTGCTTCAAGACACATAGTCAAACGCTTTTGAAAATGGCGAACGGTGTTCTGCAAAGTTTGTTTCGGAATGGCAGCGCATGCTCGACGAATCCTATCCTGCATATCTGCTCTTGTAGTGGATTGTTGCTCAAAAACAGCATTTTTTCAATACCCCCATAAATAGAAATCTGGTGATGTAAGATCGGGTGAGCAAGCAGACCAGTTAACCGGACCTCTTCGACCAATCCATTTGTTACCATAGTGCTCATTCAAAAAAGCCCTTACAATTCGAGCGAAATGTGGTGGTGCGCCGTCCTGTTGGAGCCATATTCTTCGTCGAGTTTCTAAATCAACATCTTCCATCAATCCAGGTAGTTCATCTCTTATTAGCGTCAAATAGGTATGTTGATTTAAATTTTTTTCAAAAAAATAAGGACCAATCAAATATCTATTGATAATTCCGCACCATACCATAATACTCCAACGTCTTTGATGGTTTACAGTTCTGACCCAATGAGGATTCACATCAGACCAATAATGGCAATTATGCCTATTCAGTTCCCCATCACTTTGAAATTTTGCCCCATCAGAAAAAAGAACAAAGTTAAAAAAGTTTGGATCATTTTCTATCATTCGTAAAGCCCATTGTCAAAACACAATACGCTGTTGGAAATTCTCAAACTGTAGCTCTTGAACCAAAGTAATATGATACGCGTGATATTGAAGCACCTTCATAATTCTTAAAAAAAGTATTTCTTGGAATACCAATTTCCCTTTCGACTCGACGAGCGCTAATGTGTGGGTCAAGATGAATTATTGCAAGGATAGTTACAACTCGATTATCATTTTCATCATACTCATGGCACATACGTTGGCGAACCATGTGTCCACCACGAGCTCTTTGAGTTAAACGTCTGATAGCTCTATCATCAGGGTGTCGTCTGTCAGGATAGCGTTCAGCATAAAGTCTTGCCGCACCGCGATAATTATTTTGGCTTGCTCCTAAAACCAAAATCATATCAACGATCTCGTTGGACGGATAGTCAGCCATTTCAGAGCCAGCTATTAATTACTATTAAATTTAAATAGTAAAATGGTATCAAAAATATTAATAATTATAAGGCTCGCCCGTATACGGTCGCGCCTAAAAAGGAAAAACGTTGGAAAATTACGGTAACTTTATTTAGCTAACTGTATTTGCCATACATACTTCGTTTGTAACACTTTTTTAATTTTAAATTTTAAATTAAAATAATCGTCAAAACATTAAAGGTATTCAATAAAGCATTATTTCTTATTTTGATTGCAAATAAAACTAAAACTTTCTTTTATTTTTTTGTTTTATGTAAATAATGTGAATTAGTAGCGTTCGAATTTCAGAAATACTAATTTTGATAATGTAATCATTAAAAACACATCTACGAAGAAAATAGGTTCCGTCAATGGTTCTTTTAATTAAATCTGAACTGCTCACCGATTTTAAGATTTTCCGCCCATTTTTAATATTAAGTTTTTTTTTAATAGTTCGATTCTAAAAAAAATAGCTACGATGCTTTTTTTACAAAACAGAAATGTTGTATATTTATTTTTTAGGAAGTTATGAGTTTTTTTTGTAAAAAGAATCACATTTTTTGACAACTCATAATCCAAAAAATTAGGAATAGACTAAGATAATTGTAGAAGCAAAAAAAAATAATAATTAATAAAAAATGCAAATACAAAGTCAAAATTTAAATTAAAGAAAAAAATAGGATATGCGAGTTTGGGATGTGTGGGTTTAGGGTGTGTGAGGTAGGAAAATGTTGGTTAAGGAATCGTGAGTTTAAAGTTTGCGGATCGAATGTTTTTGGTTTTGAGATTTATGGGGTTAGGATTTGTGAGTTGGAATTTGTGGGTTTCCATTTTAATCTCAAGGTCAAATTGACTTCACTTCGGATTGTTTTTGTCTAGAAATCATAAAAATATAACAATTTTAAAAATTTATTTACAGCCTACGATCAATTTGAACCAGCTTAGCCTGTTGTTCATGGAAAAAAACAATTTTAAACGGACTTTTCGGAGTTTGACTTTGATTTGACCTTGAAATGACCTTGAAAAAATTTTTCTCAATATGATTTTGAACGTAAAATTTCCCGCTCTTTCCGAATCCGGGGTCAAAACTAGGTGTACCCATATGAAAAAACCACTTTGACGTTGAAATAACCTTAAAGGTCAAGCTCAAGGTCAAAGACGTTAGCGCCATTGTGTGGCCCCCTTTAGCCCTACAACTTTTGTCTGAACCGTTTTTCCCTATCTGGCTTAAGTTCCGAGAAATCCGGGTGCGGTGATTAAAATGGGTCACCGTGTATATATATCTATATATATAGATATATGTATATATATATCTTTTTATATATATATATATATATATATATATATATATATATATATATATATATATATATATATATCTTTATATACATTTAAGATACTTTCTAAATTAAAAGTAGTTGTCCGTCCGTACAAGTGCAACGATCTTGGCGAGGAGGAGAGCGAATGTTAGTCATTTCCTATTTTTAATATCAGAATAGTATTCTTCAAAGAATAAAATTTTGTAAATGAATTAAAAATATTCTAAAGAAACTTGATATAAATATAAAAATTTATATCGAACCGAAAGCATAAGCAAATTATATATAAAAAATAATCAAGAAAATAATATTATCGTAATAACATAATATTCAAAAATAAAAAATATTATATCCACTCGTAACAATATTTCATTCATTATACAGTTATTCATATTTAATTGATAACGTGAATATGATTTCCTTTTTAAATAATTAATGACATTGTATGTAAACACAACTAGCAATAAGATCTATTTTAGTTAAAAATTGTTATGGATTACTTTTATTTATTTGCAAGTCATTTAAAATTGTTAAAGTTTCATTATTTATTGTAACGTTTAGTAACTGATGCAATTCAATTGCTATCCGATTGATAGCAATATCTGGCTGCCCAGGTGTTACATCGTGTGACGCATCTTTTGATTGTACACGTAAGAAATAAACAAATTCGAGTCACACCGCTGCAGCAAAGAATGCTCTTGCGAAATACCTACGCATCAGTTATTAATCGAATAAATCAAACATGCTCGCGAAAGCATTTTGTAAGGTTTTATAACTGACACAATTACGTTGTTAAGTGCGTTTAAAAAATTTATATTTATGAAAATTTGGTAAATATTATAAAATTTATAAAGTTTGGCAAGCGTATATATTCAGACTGCATATCTCAAGAATCAGTTCGAATATAGTATCTATTAGCATAGTAGTTCGTCCGTAAGGCCCACAGTAGGCCGTCTCGCGGCTCAACTAAATACACAACTGAAACTTATACATGTTCCGGATCAGGTAAAACAAAGTAGAAACGATGAATATCTGTCAATAAAAATGTTTATTGCCCTTTAACAATTACGATGAGGTGAGGTGAGAGGGAATGTTTCCTCCAGGCGATCCGTGGAGCGACAGGCAGGCGCTCAAGAGAGTTAGAGCATAATCGACGCTCCCCCAATCCAGCAATTTCTAATGCGAACCCTGATTGTCTAATTAGCTAAGACAAAGAACCTTCGGAGCTAACGTATAGATTCAAATTAGAATATCTTTAAAATTTAAATCTATTTTTATCAATCTTTCAATAACAATACAGAAAATCGATTTTACAAACAGACAAACTTATATTAGCAAGTATACCACAAGTCAATTACTGCACGTTTCCATTGTTATAAGTTATAATAAATTGTGCAAATTAATAAATAAATAAAAGTTTTATAGTGAATACAAGAATTCATAAAGGTCATTTATTCAATCAACCTTAAATTAGACTACCCATCAGGGAGCCGTTCACAGATCTAGCAATAAATCAAAGTAAGAAACATTTTCAAACAATTCTATAAAAACATAAGCAGGTATCTAGTTGTGAGAGAACCAGATTACACGGTAGAGCCTGTCACTAGATTGATTTCTACATGTTTTGAATTCTCATATGTTTGGGAGTTCAGGACATAACAGTACAGTAAACGTATGCTTCATTATGTAGTTCTTTTCACTCGATTAGCTGCTATTTTCATGTTAAATGAGCTTCTTTGGTACTGCTGAGACTGCGGTGCTCCTACCGTTTCATCTGCTTCGCGTCGGTCTTACCTGCGAATATTTTGCTACCTGCGAAGATTATTCCCATTTCAATATGTAACAACTCTATGATCTCCAGATTAGCAAAACAATTCGCATTGAAGGTACTTGCGGCGATATGAACGGCGATTTCGATGATTTTTCAGTCGGAATGGAGATGCTTCAAAGCTAGTTGATACACAAGAGCACTAAAACGTTTGTTAATGCTCTGCGTGTGGCCACCTAAGCATTTTTCTAAGAACTCTAACTTTAAAATGTTCTATAATTCTATAAAAATGAGTAAGAGTTATTTGCTCATTCTTCGGCGGTCATTCGATCGAACAGATTAGGTGGAAGATGATTTTAATCATATACGTTTGAATGCAGAGAAGAAGGCGTTACTACACTTGAAACTTAGTTTATTGTGGGTATGCCACCTCAAATCTTCCAGAGAACGTTAGTTTACAGGATAGAGAAAATAATGTTGCGTGCACTCAGTACGACTGCTCGAGTGATACTGATTGCGGTGCCGTGGCTCGATAGAGAGAGATACCCAAGTTTCCAAGCGGTGGCGTGGCTGTCGCGTCAATTTGTGCCGGGTTTCGATCGAAATTTCAACAAGAGTAGTAATAGTCACATCACTTTTAGAAGGGGTAGCTAATTTTCGCCATTCCGCATTCCGCGGCAAGCTCGTATACCTACGCGAAAGATGTGCTCCGTAGAGTTCGAAACTGTTTGAATTTCGACCTGTAGCTCTGAGAGTATACTTTTCAGGTGGAATAATATTGATTGGAGCAGCAAAAAGAATCAATTTTTTTACCCTCTACACTAGTATTCCCCTTAATATATTATTAAATTATCATTATTATTATATATAAAATAATGTTTTTTTCCTTTAAAATATAATTTTTGCTAAAATATAGTAATAAATATGTTAATCTGTTGTCAGATTTTTAAAATTCAATATGACGAATCCAATATAGTGAACCAAAATATAACAAAGCGACCTTGAAAACTCCTAATTAGTTAGTTTCAAGTAAATCCGATTGATTTTGAAAATTTGGTCTACCATATTGGTTCCGCCATTTTGAATTTTGCATTTTTATCAGCGGAGTTGAGATCAGCGACCCCCCAAAAACATTCAACTAGCAAGATTCAAGTGAATACAGTAAATTTAAAAGAATATTGAATCCGCCATTTTAAATTTTGTATTTTTAACACCAAATTTTCGTTCAGTGACCCCAAAAACCTTCAGAGTATTAAATTTTACCAAAATATATTACCATAGCAAGAACGTAATAAATGGTTAAGACACGCGACTGTCATCCTCCAAGACCGCTTCAAGGAAAACCCTGATATTTTGTCATCGCAAAAAGTGTAATATCTTTAAAACTTACAAATTATTGCATAAAAACATGTTTTAACACATTTAGATCATCCTCATAGATGTAGGTATGGATGTATGATGTACAGTGGCACATCGGCGTCCCCAATCGCACCCACGGTAATTAGTAGTGTAGACTAGAGTATGGATGTGTGTCCGTATGTAATCATGTTTATGCAATATCTGAGCGAGGCTGCGGTGAAACTGACTGAAATTTATAGACTTTTCTTGTCGCATTATAAGAAGCTGACGTATCTATTTTAAGCCATATCCGATGAGTATATTTCTATATAGGAGAACTTTTAAAGATGTTTAAAAAACGAATTTTAGCTGTATCTTGAATAAATTTCATATTTTTATTAAATTTCTCACAGTAAAGTTGTAGATCTCGAAAAAATACAACTTTTTTGTATTCAACATTTTTTACAAAAACGTCAATAAAACAAAGCTTGTCTAGAAAAACAAAAAATAAAGCCCAATAATGGCATATTAAATCGATTTTTAGGCCACAATTGAACGAATAGTACATATAGTACTTTATGCCCATCTCAACTGTGGACACTATTTGACTTGGAAAGCGGGACTAATGGACTGTTAAAAGACAATATTGTTAAAAGACAATCGAAAATCAGGGTAATGGACTGTTAAAAGACAATATTGTTAAAAGACAATCGAAAATCAGGGTTATTGGTAGAACTTGATGAAATAAAGGAATTTGGCCTAGTTTCTAGTGAAGTCACTTTTTTCCTGTTAATCATTTTTGCGCAAAAAAGTGTAATTTTAGTTTCGCTTTTCAGGGAAAAAAGTGGCCATTTTCGTTCAGATGGGCATAAAATATATTATATCCAAAGATTTTCAACGGTAAAGTTGTAGATCTAGAAAAAATACAACTTTCTTGTATTCAACATTTTTTACGTTAATATTATTTAAATAAAGTTGGTCGAGAAAAACAAAAAATAAAACGAAAAAAAGCATACAAAATCGATATTTAGGCCACAATTGGATTCTAACACATTATATGTAAACACTTTCTACGGTACA
>OX424575.1:74354158-74388772 GCA_949152435.1 Gastracanthus pulcherrimus
TTTATCGATTTGTAATTAACTGAAAATTTAATTTCGCAAGCAGCACTTTCTTTAATTTTGCGAACGGGTTCTGAATCTTTATATGCATACAGATTGTCAAGAATTTTGCACTTATTTAATTTTTCCATCGACGTTGGCATGTATGACCTATCGTCAATGCTTATCGCGGAATAATGCGATTCGGGCCAAATATATGCGAAGGTGTTGGTGTTATTAATTGTTTTTTGTCTAATTGGAATTGCAGATGCTTTATGCAACATAAAGTTCTGCAAGTCCAACAAGAGTATGGAGAGGTGATATATCAACTAATAGTTTGAAAAAAATATGGAACGATCTGAAATTTTAACAATTTTTAAAATCGAATTTGGTTCGCTGGTTTCCGGGAGTTGCGCGTCAATGACTGTGTCCTTGACAAGCATAGCCGAATTTTTAATTAAACTAGGTGGCATGAAGCGCGACGGCAGATCGACGGCCAAGTTTAACATAGCTGTCTACCTATTATAGTTTTCATCTTGATCTTAATTGATTTTAACAGTGTTGCGTATCTTAGAATTGTATTATTATAATATACAAAAGAATTTATTTTATTATATTGGTTTTAAAAGTTTTGATTTGTTTTAAAATTGTATGGTCTGGAAATACAAAAGAATTTATTTTATTTTATTCGTTTTAATAGTTTTGACTTATTTTAACATTGCATTGTTTGAAAGTCCAAAAGAGTTTACTATATTTTATTAGTTTTCAAAAGAACTTGTGTTGTTAAAATATAAAGAATTTGAATAAAAATATAGAATATTTTTAGCGAAATGCTTGACTGGCATGTGTATATTGCGGCCGATATTCATCTATATATCATAGTTTTATTTTATTTTTATTTATTTTTGAAGGAGAGCTGCGCAGCATATAGGTAGGTGCCAAGCTAAGATTCTTCCTTTGTATTACGGGAATAATTCCGTGTCACAACGGAACATAAAAGTTCATTTTACGGCAGAAATTCGGGCTTGGAGGATTAAAATAATTTCAGATCCTTACGCATTAATATGTAATTAGAGAAGTCCTTATCGCGCATGAAGTCAGCCTCCTTCGCGAGATCTCTCGCCTCAGTTCTTTGTGCGGCTGTCGTGCAACAGCTAATTGACAGCTAAAGCACAGTTGCAGTTCAGCTCTTGACCGAGTTAGAGCGATACCTCTGACGCCTCGCTATTACTTTTGTTGTTTGGTGTTATTCAGTGCTGTGCAGTATTATCCGAAGATGAGGCCATACAGGAAACTGCGCCAAGCTTTTTTCCAGGTCTATACTTACCGTACGTACGAAACGTATGAGAGTACACAGTTATTTACATGTGAGGACCAGACTCACTTCGTCCTCATGACCGGCTTGCATCACCAGGAGATTTTTCGCTGTAAGGCGTACTCCGAAGAGGTGAGCAAGCGGTTGGATTGGGGCGTCCACTTCAACACATCTGGCGGGCGCTTCCTGGAGCCGACGAAGGAGGTGACGCATTATTCGCTGCACTGCTCTCTCCACGACTATGTAAGTTTCATGCCTTGGTTTTTGTTTGTTTTCATTATTATTATTATTTTTTTTATGAGATTAATGAGCGTTTTTAACTAATTTTGTATAATAACCTGTGTTCTCCTTGTTTGTTGCAACTGGGTTATCGTGTGGTTTACGGCACTCAGTATTTTGAGTACGGGCGCTCTAGCTCTTCAGTAGCTGTCTACGGTTTACCCGTGGAGCGCTATTTGCACCATTACGCGTGCGGCCGTCTCGAGTTGCAGCGGTATTACTATCCCAGCGGCAAGGTGGGTTGTTTTTGACTATTGCATATTTTTTTGTATCTACTCGAACCTGGCATTAACCAGAACACTTTTTTTGTTATTATTACAGCCATTCGTCCTCATAGTGCATGCCTTGAAGAGCTGTCCGAGGATTAGCTATCCGCATCTGCACGACAACACTGTGGACGAACGGCCGAAGCTCATGGTAATTCGATGCCATGCGACCGACGACGGCGTCAACTATCAGGGGTGCCCGTGATGCCCCTACCACGGTTTTTTCGTTGTGGTAACGGTACGCACCACCACCGAGGAGGTGCAATCCCCCTCATGGACAACTGATTAAGGTGTACAGTGCTTGTAGTTATAGTGCAGTGCTCAGTGTTTACGTTTGATTTCCCTGCGTTGGTGATCGATTAATGTAAGTTTTCACTGAACACAGTGACTTTTTTTGTTGTTTCCCTTCCTTGTCAAAATTTTCCTAATAATTAAACTAAATTTTGCACTAAATTGTGATGTATAATATATTGATATGTTCTAATTGTTACCATCTTTTAATGTACCACATTTATGATCCTGATAAGCACAGTGTAAGGTGATTTAAATTTCAATTGTTTGACATTTTTCAATAGTTGATTTTTGATCAAAATTTTCTAACGTTTAAGTTAATTTTCGGGCCAAGTTATATTATTCGCTTTTTGAAATTGAAGTAACTTTAACAGTTTTATTTTATCGCATTGTTTATTTCATCGATTACTATTAAGCTGAAACCTGGGGCAAAATGACTTGGATATCTATCTGCTGCTCTTGGACTGCAAATTATTTGTCAGCGGCTGTTTACACGATGACTCGTGATAATAATCATTTTCTGTTTCAGATGAGTTTTACAGGCAAGCAATATTGTTTGCGTTTGTTTTCTTTTAAATTCAATTAACTTTCTATAGATTCATTTTATTGTATTAACTCATAATTATAACGTTGATAAGTTAAAACATGGGGCAAAATGAATTGGACTTTGCCTATTTTGTATTAGATATTCAATAATTTTTCAATAGCGGCTTGTTTGATAATTTATGAATCTATTAATTTTTTTTTAAATGAGTATTTTTTGGGCCAAGCGCTTGTATTTGCACTTGTTTCTTTGAAATTCAATTAGTGTGGTTATTTAATTTTTTGTGATACAATGTATCATTATGATGTTTTGGGCGAACCCGGAGCAAAATTAGTTGGATTTTACCCACTTGCTTTGGAACTTAAATGATTTTCCAATACTTGGTTATTTGATAATTTACATCTTATTAATGCTTTTGAAATGAGTTCTTGGGGGCAAGTAAACTAGTCGTTTCACTTGTTTTTTTTTGAAAACTCAATTAGTCCAATTATTTATTATTTATTTAATAAAATTTCTTTTGCACTAGATTTTGCCATGAGTTTTTGGTGCCAAGTAAATTGATACTTCACAGTTTCTTTTTGAAACTCGGTTGATTTTGGATATTGAATTTTATCTAATGATAATTCATGACCATAATATTTTGGGTCGATTATGGGGCAAAATGGTTAGTATCTTACCGATTTAATTTAGCAAGTTATTTTCTTTTTTATTTAGTTAAGTAATTTTCTTAACTATTGATTTTTCTGATATTATGTAAACTAATTAACATTCGAAGTGAGTTCCTTGGGCCAAGTGATTGCTTTTTCATTTATTTTTATTTTTCAAACTCAAGTAATTTTTAATATTCAACTCTGTATAATAACAATTCATTATTATGACATTTTTTAGATAAACATGGAGCAAAATGACCATTTATTTTGAAATTTAAATAATTTTCGATAGCTGTTTGTTTGATAATTTACAATTTTTTAGTATTTTGAGATGAGGTTTTGAGCCAATTGGTTGTATTTTCACTTGTTCTTTTGATACTCAATTAATTTTTTAGTATTCAATTTTTTATAATGACAAGTCATACTTATGACGTTTCTGAGATAAACATGGGGCAAAGTGACTTGGATTTTAACCATTTATTTTCAAATTTAAATAATTTTTTCATAGCGGTGTGCTTGATAGTTTACAAGTTTTTAGGATTTTGAGATGAGTTTTTTGGGCCAAGTGATTTGACGTTTTCACTTGTTTGTTTTAAGGCGCTATTAGTTGCATACTTAAAACAGAGGTTAACTAGGTATAATACAATCATACCTGTAATGCCTTCTGCATGGAGAGTGTATATTCGGTTCGATTCGGCAGTGTGATAATGATATATCACAAGCCTTGAGCCGTTTTGTACGATTCCCGAACTTTTGTGTAATGATACGTATTTGCCTTTTTAGGACTTTTTTAACGTATATACAATCTCTTCCTCTCGAAAATCCACCAGATTAAGCTTTCGATCGTAATAGTATTTTGATCTATATTTAACCTGTACTAAATTTAGTGCAGCTTGGGTTTGCATTGTAGAAAGGTTGTGAATGAGATCGACGATATAATCTCCATATGTTAAAAGTTGCTCTCTAGAGAGAAAGCTAGATGGTGTTCGAGCTTTCTGTCCAAACAGTAACTCATACGGTGCATACTCTGAAGAATCGTGACGTGTGCAATTATAGGCATGCTGACAAATCGGCACCCACTTGTTCCAGTCACTTATGGTATCCGTATATTTTTATAAATATTCAGTTAACGTATGGTGCATACGTTCGATGCCACCGTTCGATTGTGGGTGATAAGCCGTTCTGCAGTACTTATCAATTCTGAAGATGTCTGCAAAGCCCTTCAGCATTTTGTTCAAAAAGTGCGTGCCTTGGTCTGAGAGCAAAGCAGCTGATGGGCCAAAATAACATATGACCTTCTCCGTGAAAGCTCGAACAACTTGTGATGCCGTCGCATTGTTCACAAGCATAAGGACGCGGAATTTCGTTAAACAATCATGAACGCTAAGTATGTATTTATGGCCTTCAGGTGAGTATTGGGGGGGGGGGGGGGGAGGCATACAAATCCATACTAAGCTTCTGAAAAGGCCTAGACGGCGTGTCTCTGATAGCAAGAGGAAGTCTTGTTTTAATGTGCACTAGTTTCTTTTTTTGGCATTCAACACAGCCCAGGATAAATTATCATACTTCAGGACGCATATTGCGCCAGTAATAATATGCCGCAATTTTGCTGTATGTTTTATTTATTCCTCTATGTGCTCCCATGGCCGCCTCGTGGTACTCTTTGAGCGGCTTATATCGATCCTCTACTGGGGGAACCGGTAGATTATTCAAATATAATACTGCTACCATAGATGAGACTTCGAATATTATGTCGAAAATATCAACAAATGTTGTCCACTCTGGCAAGGTAAGAAGGGATAGATCTCTTATCACTGCAAAGGTAGTAATGCTATTGGCATGCAGATGCCTTTTCAGTTTCTTTATACAGTCTGATAAGACTGATTTTAGAGGTTTTTCATCTAAATAGTTTTTTACGAAAATACCAATTATATCGATGTCTTTACACATTGTAGCGTCGATATGACCTATTATATATTTAGCTTTTCTGATATCAGATGCCCAATACCAACTTAAAATTTGCATATGACCACCAGTCTTACATACTATAATGAATAAAAATATAATTATTAAAATTGGTACATCTGGAAACAAGTTAAGCATCAAAATTCACGAAACAACAATAGAAACATTCATGTCAGAAACTGTTTAATTGGCCAGTATTGGTAGTTTTGGCCCAGTATCAACTTGACATTTTTATGGGGCCACCAGTGGAGCATACTGTATCAGATAAAAAAAGGATTTTCTTAAAGAGTGTGAGTCTGCGTATGTTTGTGTGTGCCTGTGTGTGCGTGCATGTGTGCGTGCGTGCGTGTTTGTGTATCTGTGTGTGCGACCGTGTGCGTGTATGCGAGTAACTTTTTTAGAGTAAATATTCAATAAACAATTATGTATCCAATATCTTAAAAGCACTCTCCTACAGCAGTTAGTAGCGGTTTTTAAAGTTATCATTGTTCAGAGTCAAAGTCAATATTAGATTTTCCCCCATGAGCCCAATTAAGTTTGTATTTGACATTTTGTTTTTATAATTCAGTATTGCGAAGCGTTGTCTGAAAATGTATTGTAAAACAGTAGTAGGAGTTAAGTGGCTACTGCGCCAGAATGATTCCTGCTCCACTTCCTCGTTGAGTAAAATCTGCTTTACCGACAGGGTCGGCCAACATTCAACGGGTAATGCAGGCTTACCGACCAAGTCGATTATATAATGGTTGCAATAATAATAATAATAATAAGAATAATACAATTATCAAACAAGTTGTTTAACATCATCGCTAATAGGGTTATACTTTACAATACGATCACGTAAAATTAAACAGTAGGCAGTTGATTCTACAGGAATATTTGTTTTAGTTCCAAACTCTAAACGAATATCTACATCTGCTTGTTGTACAGATTAATTTTGCTTAGAGCAATCGATGACTATGAATGGTGTATAGGAGAGAAAATCTGGCTTGCTTAATAGTCGATCTACACCTTTTTCTGGATAGAACGTACTTCGAAAATTAGCGTACATGTCATAGAGTAATGCATACAGATTAGGTGTAACATCAAGATTGAGATTGCCATATGCATAATTCTGAGACTTAAGGTAAAGGTTAACGTTGCTAATGTCACAGTAATCGAAATGACTAGCATTTATTCTACGCTGATCATTTCTTTTAGTTTGAAAGACTAAAATAACAAAGCGTGGTTTTCCAGCTGATTCGTTGTTTCGACTTTTATTGTGTAGTTGTTAGGAGCACAGGATACTCATACAACTCCCAAGATCAAAAACTCATAGCAATGGGTTCGTCTTTTTGAACATGATTGTTCAGTTGAATCTTACGTGTGTACTATATAAGGCATAAGTCACTTTATTCGTGAGAGCATACTTTTAAAATCTTCATATGTAGCTCTTCCATAGACTTGTATTGGTTCCTGTATGATAGCGTTCCAGTCACTTCTCGACCTCATGAGAATGAGTTCAGGCTTAACATTTATAACAATTTAGTGATAATCATCTGCAAAGCCAAATATCATTGATATAAGTATGGTTATATCAAAATTTCCATTGGCATCAGAGATATTATTCCAGTCTCAGCAACATTGGTCCATCCAGAATTTTAGAGATATTTATTCTGACTGGGTGAAAATGAAATATAACCCTTCATTGAGGTAGTGAGACCAACATTCTTACATCTATCGATCTCGATAGCGTTAATATCATAACGCATTAGCTCAAATAGATGATAGATAGCATTATTCACGAGCTGGGTACTTGTCACTGCATAACCATTTGTCTTTACTAATTGACCGCAAATAAGTAGAGCACTTTTAGATGGTAACAGACATAAGTTTTGATGTTGAATAGATATATGAATTTCATCACTATTGTTGAACGAAAGTGAGGTATAAGGTTGATGTGCATGAAATTCATAGTGCGAGACTAATTCATCGAAGACAACTGGTGACTGTACGTTAAAGACTTCCTCCATCTTTTTGAGGTATCCAATGACAGCAGCAGACAAATTTACAAGTTAGTTTTTGTTTCTCACCACCTTTTTCATTTATCGTTAAAGTATTTTTACTCCTCTTCTTACGCTTCTTGCAGTTACAATTCTGAGACCGAGACTCCGAAGAAACTATATATTCTGACGTGTGAACTGTTTGATGACTCGATGTCGACTGACTATCTGATGACATGGCCGACTGTTAATATGATTTTTGTTAGTTTTAGTATTAAAGACAATTCCCATTATGAAGAAACTTTCTTTAAATGCAAGCGAATCGTTACAATTTCTCCTCGAAAGTTCACTAAATCACCATCTTGATCTACTATACGTAATTGTAAGTGATCAAGAACTTTCACAGATACTAGTAAATATATAATTTATTTAGGAACCTCAATTATCTTGTATCCTGGAGGCACTGCAGGAAAAAACTCATGTACTGTGTGAACATTTTTCTGGATTATATATGCTCCGGGTTATTATATTACTTTAAACTCGTAGAGCGTTTACCTTAAGAATGGCTACAGGCGAATCAGAGTCATAGCTTTTATATGGTTTTAGAAGACGTTCAGTGAAGCCTAACAGATGATCAGTTGAGTCACTTGGTCGAAAATCAATTTCATGACTGGAAGTGATGATACTACGTAACGTATTATTATTAGGTTTAATACTAATTTTAATATTTTTTGGGTCAAGAATCCCTTGTAAAGTACGCTCAATATCTTCCATTTCATAGCTACCTGTCGGTAGCTCAATCACTTCTTGTCCATCGTAAAATTTATTACACTTAAAATCAACAATAGGTATAGAGTTAACAGTGAGTAACTCAACTAAGCCTAGAACGTACATTCTATTTAAATCAAGTTCAATCGGTGGAAAATAATGAGTTTCCAGAACCAATGAAGTGTCTGATAGGCTGAGAGTTAACGATTCAATCATCTTGAATGAATATCAGAGTCTAATAGTCTAATATCCTGCTAATACTATTTTACATTTACTTCTTCTTATATAGACATAAATTTTCTGTAAAATCAAGTTGATTGCATACAAAATTGAGGCAAAGGTGTCCACAGACAATAGTGTTGAATTCTTGATATCTTTGATAATTATACTTAACTTTATAGTTTTGCAAGTAATTCATCAGATCAGCAGGACGTTGTAAGGCATCGAAACTATCAAAGTAGGGTAACTTCTTTACCAATTTTACGATAAGCTACCCAATGCATACCAGATCCTTTCTCATCATTAAGATTAACAATTGCAGATTCTCTATAGCAAGGACCACTTACAGGTAATGCATTTCTCATAAATACACCTCGAAAATTAGGTATTTTCAATAAACGTACATATTTCTGTAAATCATAATCAGTCAAGGATCGTTGCGATAATTTTACTTTAACGAAGATTTTTTTTTGTTTGAGTAACTTTTTTTATGCAACCTCTTTTGTTTCCTCTTTTTACATTTAGTTTGTTTCACAAACATACCATACCCTTTGTTATGTGGTTTCAGATACAGACCTTTGCCAAGAGCTGACATTTCTAATTTTTCATTATCCCGTTTTTGCTCTTCCAATTGTCTTTTAGCATCAATTGCTTTATTCACAGCTTGAGATACCAGCAGCTCCACCTTCTACTGAACCTACAATACTCAGACCAACAAAGACTGGTATCAGTGCTGAAAGAAATCCTCCAACCTTAGGAACAGGTATTATACGTGGAATACTTACATTACGTTTTCCACCAACATTCTTGATATGCTTTCTAGCAGACACGAGAGCAGATTTAATAACTGCTCGTGAATCATTACTTGCAATAATATAGTTAGCAGTAGACGTGATTAAACTCTTGAAAGCCAATGTTTTGCTCTATTTCTTTTGATTTTTTCTTCTCTTTCCAAGACCCATACCCAACTTTAACTTTACTTTCATAACGTTTGTAATAGCCAAAGCAGTTGCTTTGTCACGTAATCAGCGTTGCCGGACTTTACTCGCTGCCACGCTTTTTCAGCTAAAACTCGATCTGCAGCGTTTCTGGATTGAATGTTTTAACGATTTTTTGAGTAAACTATATCATGTTCTTTGCATGCAGTATCTAAAGGATTGATTCCTAGATCACCTTGAATTAATCTCTTAGATAATTTAGTACCTGGACCATAGTGATGCTAACCAATTATATGGAGTTCAACAGGTAGTTTATTAATTAATTTATTTATTTAACCAGAGTGAAATCTTTGTGAAAGATCATAACTCTATGATAGTTTCTTCATAACTGGCGTAAAAACTACAAATTTAAGCATTTATAGCTTCACTTCTTAGTTGTTATCAAGTCTTGACGAAAGATGGTCTTTAAAAAGCAATCTCTAAAATTACCAGTAATCAATTTTAATACTGAGACTGAGTCCCATCAAAAACGTTATAAACGTCATGGTAACTTACTACCAGACAGTATTTGTGCTGCATATATACAGACTTACACCTTAGTCTGAAAATGAGTATTGATATGTTCGGGCGACAACTGATTCGCATAGAAGCAATCGAGGACCTCCAGGTCTAGGATTCAAATTAACCGGTAACAGACAATTTGATTTAGAAAATCGAAAATTGCGCAACATAGCTGACATTCGGAGTTATGTACACTAATTATATCGGCGATGGCGACTCCAAAACTTTTACTGGAATCTTAAATAGCAATCCTTACGGGGACGAGTGCACAGTGACGAAAAATGAGTGTGTTGGACACGTGCAAAAGCGTATGGGTACTCATTTACGTGATAAAAGAAAAATCGAGAAACTCGGAGGAAAGACGCGGCTAACGGAGAGTGTAATCAAGAAATTGACGATATACTACGGTCTGGTAATTCGTCGAAATATTGATTCAGTGAAAGGTATGAAGAAAGCTATTATAGCAACATTAGATCACTACTGTTCCACGGATGAAAATCGTCGGCATGAAAATTGTCCAGAAGGCGCCGAGAGTTGGTGCGAATGGCGCAAGGCTCAAGCGGCGAATAATCTTGCATCTTACAAACATCCGGCGAGATTAATCGATGAAACCGCGGAGAAGCACATTCGTCTAATTTATGAAGAGCTCTCTAATGACGACTTAATGAGGTGGTGCTTAGGCGGCCACACTCAAAATTCCAACGAATCGTTCAATTCGATTGTGTAGCGCCTAAATCCGAAACATTTGAATTCCGGCTATAAAATCGTCGAAATTGCAGCATATATGGCTGCAGGCATTTTTAACGAGGGCTACTCTGCTATACTTTCCACCATGCAGCTCCTCAATATCATCAGCAGCAGTGCAAAATTTTGCTGACAACGTCGATACTGAGCGCATAACGCGGGAAAACCGGCGCGCATCATTTTCTAGCAAGAAGGCTCGTACAACCCGAAGATTGGAAACCCTCAGCCAAAACGACTTTTTTGAAGAAGAGGAAGGACTAATGTATGGCCCAGGGATAGCTGATTAACCTCTAATTACTGTAAGTACCCAAAAACTTATATTTTTTTGGACCGAAAACTTTAAAGCGCGTTTTCTCGAGTTTTCATTTTTACGATTTTTAGAAAACGGTGCCGGTGATAGCAAAAAGAATATACGTCCAATCGAAAAAAATCAATGTGATCTAGTTTCAGTATTAAATTATCTTCTATTTGAATTAAAAAAGTTGGACAAAAGTATTATTTAAACTACTTTTTTTGCAACTTAAAATGAATTTTTTTTTTCAAAAAAGTGAATTTTTTTCAAATTTTGAAAAAATTTGGAATTTGACAACTTCTTTGGTATTTTTTGAGTTTATATAGAAAATATACTTATAAAAATTTAAAAAAATGTTGTCTCGACTATTTCAGACGCACCGCACGACCTCCATCACCGGCACCGATTAGAAAGTGCAGACTCCAGGCGCTCCAGCAAAATGGTCATAACTTGAAGAAATTTTAATATTTTTTAATAACAAAAATTGTTTTTTAAAGCTAAAATATAGTACATTATGTTCTCAAAATTTCGTTTACCGCAATCATTTCCTTCCCTTTCAAAAAAATCTTTTATTGCATATTTTGATAGCAAATTTCTTGTACGATAAGCTCCTGCAACCCATTTTACGATATTAAGTTTTGTTACAGAATTATAGCTAAAATTTCAAAGTAGCTTTTTTTAAATGTAGTGAATTTAATGTAAAAAATGATATTTAAATAAGTTTAAATACGTAAAAAGTCAAAGAGTCTATTTATATATATATATATATATATATATATATATATATATATATATATATATATATATATATATATTCAACAAAACTCGAAGCTGTCAATGAATAACACGTACAGTATATCTATATATAGTGAAATTGACTGAAAAGCTATACTCTCTCGCTGTTTTGAAATTTCGCCACCAGGTGAAATTTACATGGGATTTTTGGCGCTTCGGTATCGTTTCGATGCCAATGCACTAAGGCAGTGCCGAATGTTTCTCTGAAACTGTCTTTCGACCAATTACTGACCAGAACGCCGATATGCTCTATCCGCAACTTCTGTATGAACGTTGTGAACGCTTTAATCTTGTTTACTTTGAGATTAACTTCTCAAAATATTTGTGATATTTTTGTATAAAAATATTCTACATTATTTTTAAATTAAAACCTATATTCATCACCGTTTTTCAAGGCTTTATAATTACTGTTTAATACCGTATAACTGTATAAGTATGTAAGTGAATAATTATATAAGTATGTATAAGTGTTAAAGTGCATAAGTGTTTTTTTTTTAAAAAGTGTAAGAAAAGTTGTTTGTGATGAGTTATGTATAAAAAGTTATATATTTTTTACGTCAAATCAGTATACAGTGTGAGTGTAATGTCTTTAAGTACCAGTCCAAGGGATATTCAAGGTAGAGTGTCGGGTGGCCCTGGTAAACTTACTTGGGCCAGACCAACAAAAAGAAGGAAGATTTTTTATGAAAGAAAAGGAGATGGACCTCCTCCAAAGAAGCCAAGAAATTCATCTTCCAGTAGAAAAGTTCAGAAGATTATAACTCAAGGCAGTGAAATCAGGAATAGAATTATCGACATTGACATCCTATTTCCTGAATTTATTGTTAAAATTGTATAAATCCAAGAATTGCATCAATTAATTCAAGTAGATTCATTGGAAAAAAAATAATGCATATCAAGTTAATAGAAGATCTGTTTTGGCTATGCGTGCTCTTGGTCATGGACATGCTGGACTTTCAACATTTTGTGGAACTATGTATTTGCCACAGACAATGTCGCACAGCGATAAAAGAAATGAGTATCTTGCTTTTAGATAGTGCTGGCCTGCCTGTATCCGGAGATGGTTCTTGTAGAAGAAGAGGTTTTTCCTCACTCCAAGGTGTTTCTAGTGTAATAGGCAATTCTACCGGAAAACTGCTTGATGTTTCTATAAAAAATAGTTTTTGTAAGAGTTGCTCTTTATGGGAAGGAAAAGAAGACACACCAGCTTATGAAGAATGGATTGAAACGCATTAAAGTCAGTGAGCGTCAAATCATCAAGGCAATACTGGAAAAATGGAGGTAGTCGGTATTGTGCAGTCATTACTCATACTGATTAGAATGAGACACTGGTATTAACAAATTATTTGTTTTAGCGCTATCATGAGATCATAACATCGACGTATCACACATGTTTGTCTAAGCAATAGTGTAATATATATTAATGAAATATATAACAAGAAAATACAAAGCATTCCTACTTTTTTCTTTAGGTGAGTATTGTTTGTAAGTGTTTATTGCGTTTTCAAACTTCAAATGCAATTATTTCAAAATGATGTTTTTTATTATTTTTAGATCTGCCTCGTAGACTTTCTCAACATCCAGCCATCGATATAAGCTAAAAATTTTAGAGGATGTTTCTGATATGTTTCCTCACAGTATGAGCGCAGCAGATTATAAAAAAGTCTATATAGCAAGTATTAAAAATATATAACCTCAATATTAATTCAAATATTTAAGTATTTAAGGGTTTATATTTTTAATTATTACTACATAGACTTTTTTAATAATCTGCTGCGCTCATATTGTGAGGAAATATATGAGAAACATTCTCTAAAATTTTCAGATTTCAGAGTATCGAAAGGAGTCACTTGGTACGAGCCACAGATTCAAGATATTTAAGTTTTTAAGCGGTGAAAATCTTTGTATTTTTACCTACTTTTGGTAAAAAAAGTTCCCATATTCTAAATCACATACAAAAAAATGTGTATAAATAAACGTTTTAATCGCACACATAAAAGCAAAATGTGGAAACATTTTAGTTTGCAAGGTAATATAAATGGAAATTATAAATGGATAGATATTTTACAAGATTTAACTTTAAAGTATAATAATACTGAATATCGAACAATTGGTATGAAACCGGCAGATGTAAATTCTACAACAATGAATCAAGTTTATTGCTAAAAAACCTCGCCAACATATATTTAAGCATTCAAAATTCAAGATTGAGGATAAAGTTCGAATTAAGAAGAATAAGGAAGTATTCGAGATAGGTTACACACCTAATTGGTCACCAGAAGTATTTATAGTCAACAAAGTACAAAATACAGTACCGTATACTTACCTTTGGAAGGAGGATACCTATCAAGATAATCTAATAGTTGGAGGATTTTATGAAGAAGAACTTCTCAAGATTAAATATCCAGATATTTACTTAATTGAAAAAGTTTAAAAAAAACAAGGAAATAATGTTTATGTAAAATGGTTAGGTTTTGATAATTCATATTATAGTTGGATAAGCAAGAGTGATATGCAGTAAAAGAAACAGAATTAATAAAACTTGTGTTGGAAACTATAATTTTATTTATTTAATACATATTTCCTTATATTTTTTCAAAATTATTTTTATTAAAATCTCATTTGTTTTTTCAAGTCTCATTTTAAAACGTTTTCGATCACGAGCCATTTGATCCCAAACTCCACAGTGAGCTCTATGATATGCAAAACTCCATACATAAATCATGTTAATTGTTGACTTTTCCTCAAAACCTACTTCGTTACATACGATGGCTCGTACGTACGTTCTAGAGCATAGCTCTAGATACTACGCACCAGCCAAATCGCTGACCACCAATTTCCGCGCGCATAGCAACTCGTCGTCGAAGCCCGCGACTCTCGAGCCCCGAACAGCAGGGGAGAGAGGGCAGCCTGCGCATACATTATCGCTCTCGCGAGCGATTCTCTACTCAACCACGAGACGACTACCAGTAGTCACGACTCAGAGACCACACTCGAGGAGGACCACCACTAGTCGAGACGCGAACATTCTCTAAGCTCACACGTTACTTACACTCGCGATCTCTCTTTCGAACCAATCTCTGTTAATATATTGGTCAATAAACCTACCCTATCATTTCATTCCGCCATCGATCATCTCCACCTTTACGCACATCTAGCCTGGTTTCGGCCTAGCAACGAACGGAATCCACTAACGACACACGTAACACTTCCAAAATATTACCATAAGAAGCATTAACGTCTATGAATAAAAAATTAAAATTTTCACAATCATTAATCCACTTAAATCAATCATACGGTAATGCATGGGTCATCGAAAAACCGTACAAGTTATTGGCGTCTAAATAAATAAGATAATTGTTTTATAAAAACAATAAATAAAAACATGTCAATATCTGTCAAAAGTTTTAATTTTAAACCAGTAAGCTTAAGTATAGCATCCCATGCAAAGCCTGGAGTAGTATAATAATGTGCAAGATCACAAGACCATATGCTTACATACTCTCATCTCGAATGTTTTCAAAAATATCTGTTATTAATAAGATATCAGTTTTCATATATAGATGTGAATATTCACCAAGAGTTTGATACACTTGAATCATTAAGTACACTAAAAATTTTATCATTTTCAGGTAATTTAGTATCATTTAACTTATCCCAAGAGCTGATATATTCATACGGTAGCACCCCTTTTCGCGTTAAGAGATGAATTTTTCTTTCACCAGACCCTTCACTGTTTATTAACAGTCTCACCTTCATGAAGATATGATATCAATTTTTCAAGCGATGAGGGCATGAACCGAAATGTATCCAAAAATCTAAATTTGATATTACTATTGTCTACGTTAATCGTGAAGGAAATATATTTTTCTTTCGATAAAGGTAGTAAATCAACCTATCCAGGAAAATGATTAGATACGTCAGTAATAATAAAATGCGCGCCATAATCACTTAAGTTATAAAATATGACTAGTATTATTCTTGAATCTTGATAATTAAGATTACAACCAGCATGTGCATGTCTACGAAATATTCCTGAGAGATGACATGTTAGAATTGTTACCACCATCACCTTTTTTATCTTGAGTAAGGAATACCATAGATTTAGGATGTTTATATAAATCTCTTACATATTTTTCTATGTTTTCAACTCTCCAGCGAACCAACGTGCTGCTTCCACACCTCGATAACATTTATATCTAGACATGAGTAATCATAACTCCATTTTAAATAATAACCTATATTAAACATTTCATGTTATTGAAGTATTGTAATATTACTGATCTCTTCATTATTTGCATCTTCTTTTTCCTTAGCATCTTTTAATAAACACTCACAGTCTGCATGAATTATAAATGGAACCTTTCTTTATAATTAACATTCTTAAATTTAATTACATCATTTTGAGCATTGGGAAGCTTAACTTTACAGTTAAATAATATTTTACACTGTTTTTCATGTAAAGCTAGCTTATTCTTTATCATAACGAAAGTTGAAACACTTATTAAATGTGTACCTCTTCTTCTTTGTATGTGATAGATCATCATTGAGTAATCTTGAAAGATTTTTTATATATACGTAATGAGATTTCGGTTGTCTCATAAGTACATCACCATCATTATCTTCAGTAAGCAGTAGTAGGTTAACATGATCTTTCATCTTCTTTTTCGATGTTAAATATAGAGGTACGATAATCTTATTATTTAGACCGAAAACATTTACAGATATCTTACTGTTAAGTTGCTCAAGCTGTAGGATCTTCTCCAACGGCACTGGAAACTCTATACCATTCATAATTAATTCATTCCTATATGAAAAGTAATTATGTACCCTGTTTGGATGATGTTTTCGTTTGACAGGATGTAAAGCAGATAGAATTACACACTTAAAGCATGCATTATCCAAATTTTGAATATTTATACAAGCCTTTTCTGCTTCCAAATACTTTGGTAAATGAATGTATGAACTACTACTGCGTATTGGATTAAATTTGTTTGTATTAATTTGTTTGTTAGTTATTGATTGCAAGCTCCAACCAGAATCTTTTTCTTGAAATTCTTCAAGATCTGTCAAAAGTGGTTTCATAATATGATCTGTGAACCACTGTATTGGAGATGAAGCCGAAAAAAATTCTCTGTTTTGAGTATTCAAATGTTTAGTATCAATACATTCTTCTTTTTTCTGTTAATTCCCTGCAACTAGTCATTTTAAATTTACATGACAAGACTACATTGATTTTTAAAGCAGTATAAGTTTTTTTAGAATATTTTTATCTTGTCTAGTAAACAAAGTTGATGCATCTTTTAGAAAAGTTTGCACATTAATATGTACAAAATTTACTATTACACTAGTCTGCATCCGTTTTTTAAAATCGTTATCTATAACAATCCATCGAAGGCGAGCGCTAATTGTACTTAAGCGTGCATTAATACATTCAACTTGTGCCATATCATATGAAATACCTTGCTTTTGAGAGACTGAGATTCTTTTGTCTGGAAATATACGGCAAAATAATATTATACATTGAATACATTGTTGCTGCCATCGGTCTACTCTCATTTGATCAGCAGATCGAGAAAATAACAGTATTTCAGCCTCTTCCAGAGTGAGTACTTGCTGTCAACACTCGTCATTTCTTGAATAGCTTGCATGTAATAGTCGAAGAGTAACTGTTCAATGAAAATTAATAACTTTTATATATCAGCTCTGAACCGAAAAAATAAAAATAAAAATATTAATGCAGAGCAATATAGTATCATTTTTAAGTACAGGTATAAGAATAATAATTCTAGTGTTAATAATTTTAGGTCTGAGGTTTTGATCTAAATAGAATAACATTTCTGGTAACAAGTAAAAATCATATGTAAGTTTGAACTGGCGCTAGATTCTGTTGTATCAATGCTAGAGTAGAGGAAAAAAGTTGGGGATGAGAGCATTAGGCTATGTGAGAACGAGAGAGAGAGAGAGAGAGAGAGAGAGAGAGAGAGAGAGAGAGAGAGAGAGAGAGAGAGAGAGAGAGAGAGAGATTTGATTTGATTTGACTTGATTTGATTTGATTTCTTTATTTCACCTTGGGGTAAGACCCCATCTAGTGCAGTGAATTATACAAAGATTTTACATAACGCTTTGGTATAAGTATAAGGAAGATATAACATGAAATATATGTATGCGGGCTTTCTTTGTAACGCGTGCAGAGAGAGCCCGTCGCTACGGCGCAACTAAAAATATAACGATTTGTACAGGTATTTTTATGTAAACAAGTAGAGTGATGATTAATAGCAAATACGTAGAATATAATTATAAACTATGACTTGAAACAAAAGAAAAAAAAACAAAGGTAAGGATATAACAATGTGTGTTCGCAATTGGCAGGGTTTGTATGACTTACACGATTACACGATTAGCCCCTCATTTTGGACTCTGTCGAGCCACGCGTGCCGATCGCGCTCTACCAACGACTCCCGTAAAAATTATTTAAAAGCGCCGATTGTAGACGGTGAGAATGCAACAACGTTGAGCGAGTTTAGGAGCATCGCTGCCTGGATGGCGAAGGAATGCTTAAGTGCCTCGGTGCGTGGCGCAGGATGCAGGAGGGCTTGGGGCGGATTTCTTTCCGAGCGGCGCACAACTACGTCAACGCTTAGGGGCGTGAATTTGTTTGTGATATAGGCAGGGTTTCCATGTGATATGAATGTGTAGGCAAGGACTCCGATGAGATACTCTCACCTGCGATGGACTGAGAGCCATCCCAGCTCCATACGGTACGGGGTGACATGGGCACGGAAGGGTATATTTTCTACCACAAATCTGGTGCACGTATTTTGCGCACGTTGCATCTTGAGGTTGCGCGTTGCATCAAGGTTATGGTAGACAGCACATGCATAGTCGAAACGGGGGAAAATCAAGCTTTCAACAAGATTTTTCTTGCGATGTTTGGTGAGCACATGTTTGTAGAATTTGAGTGCGTAGAGTGTGCCATATACCTTTCTCGCAATTTGCTTAGCGTGCAATTTCCACTCAAGGGTTGGAGTGATCAGAACTCCAAGATTACGAGCCTCGGTCGCAAAGGAGAGAGGGGTGCCATCAGTAATTATTTTAGGGATTGCCTCGGTGTCGATTTGACTAACGAAAGCTTGGCTGCCAACAATCATAACCTTGCTTTTTGCAAGGTTAAGTTCAAGGCCGTTATCTTTTGCCCATTTTGCAACAGCTTGGGCGTCTGGAGTACCTGCGGGAGATCATTGATGTACACAGCGAACAGGAGAGGGCCGAGGACACTGCCTTGAGGAACTCCCGAGGCAGCATGCAGCCAGTCCGAAATATTTCCACCATCATCGATCACTGCTTGAAGGCGGCCTGCTAAATAGTTAAAGAACCACCTAAGCGCCCTATCTGCAACGTTGAGTGTCCTGAATTTCATGAGAAGTTTTGTGTGGGAGATGGAGTCGAATGCTTTTGAAAAGTCAAATAGAATAAGAATAGTGATCATTCTTTTGTCTATTGCCATTCGAATATCATCAAGTACACCTATAAGGGCAGTTTGAGTACTATGGCCTCGACGAAAGCGTGCCTGCCTCTGGTTCAACAAACTACGTGCCTCGAGGTAGCTCGAGAATTGCGCATAAACTAGCCGCTCAAGAACTTTAGATAGTTCCGAGAGCTGCGCAATGGGCCGTGAGTCTGAAGGTGACAAGGGCGTCTTATTTTTAGCAATAGGTATAATGAGCGCTCTCTCCCAGGAGGCCGGAAACGAAGCATTTGCAAGACAAGAATTGCAGAGATTGGTGAGGGGTTCTACAACATAAGGGAGTGAGCCCTTCAGCATAGGAGCCGTTATACCGTCGGCCCCAGACGATTTTGAGGGTGCGCCATTAATTGCGTCTAACACCTCAGCCTCAGACACTGTACGAAAGTCAAAAAGTGTTTGAAGGGTGCTCGAAATTGGGTGGTCCCGTGCAACTTGAAAATCGGGTTCTGAGAGTGGTGGAGAGCGGTTAACAGTTGCTGCAAAGTGTGTGTTTAGATGTTTAGCAAGCTGGCATTGAAATGTAGAAAGGGTGATGGGTGACGCGAAGCTGTCACATGCATACGTCTCAATTTACGCCACTTTGACTCGCAATCAGGAGCCGCGGCAAGTTTATCTGACAGCAATTTATTTTTGGCAGTATCAAGAGGGTTGCATACCTGAGCACGCAGCGACCTGAAAATATCTAGATCCCGCGTGAGTCCTGATGCTCGAGCCGTTTTATAGGCTTGGTCACGCTTCTTCATAAGAGATCGAATAGCTGGGGATACCCATGACCTTCTCATTGAGGAGAGCGTGATGGATCGCAGGGGAACGGCTGCATCATAAGCAGAGATGAGGGTTGATACGAGACAACGCTCTGTTTGTTCGACGTCTACTGGACAGGGGCCAAGTACAATACCTGACGAAGGGGTGGTGGCCAGGAAATTGTTCGCTGCGAAAGGTGGAGGGGATACAAAATTTTCAAAATTTAAGCGGATCGCTGTCGAGAGAGCAGCTTGATCTACACTTTTGAGACAACGCGAGAGAATTTTCTTCTTACAGACGGGTGGTTTCCTGAACCGCAGACTGATCTCAATGAGGTCGTGTCCTGCGATAAGAGGTGCTTCAGACTTTTAGAAGCTTAATATAGTGGTTAAGTCCTTGACGATGAAGAGGTCTAACCATGTATGAGTAGGCGGGTTTCTCCATAGGACATGATGGGTTGGCTCAGAAGGAACCAATGAGAGCGAGTGCGTGTCAATGAGTTCTTGCAGATGGGCTGATGCAGCATTATTAATGCACATATTTATGTTAGAAATGAGGAAAAGCAATTGAAAAAGTAAGTGGGATAGGCAGCAGACAGTCTACGATAAACAACAGCAAAAAGAAATTTAATTTGGTTATTTATTAATTCTGCTATAAGAAATTCTGGAGTATTATCATACTGAGGGCTTGATTGTGTTAATAGTTTTACAATAAAACAATCTCGAACATAAACACCCACTCCACCTCCCTCTTTACCTTCTCTGTCAACTCTGAAAAAGTTGTAGCCATCAAGGGCCAAATGAACGTCGGCCTCATTATTGCGTAAGAATGTTTCCGTGACCGCAAGTACATCGTAATTGTTTTTAGAGCAACAGTCTTTGATCAGAAAATGGTGGGTTGAAAGACGATTTACATTAATGTACCCTATTTTCATTGGGTCGCATCGATCACGCGGAACCTGCTGAGCGGCAGATAGTCAATCAGTAAGATCGTCCGCAGAGTGGATTGGAATGAGGGGATAGTCACGAGTCTGGCGCATACAGACTGTAAGATTTTTAACAATAGGGGGCGCATAATTTAAGGCATTAGTAGCCGTTCGTGATTTGCGTCGCAGGAGATATATAGGCTTAGGCCAAAGTGCATTTATGAAAATCTTACTGTTTCCTCCCGCACCTAGTAGGTTCTGAGTGTTATAATTATTGAGCGCACTCACTTTTTTGGGGGCGGGGGAACTTGACCAGGTTCGACAAACTTTTCTATCCGTGGCCAAGGTCGTGTTTCAAGTACATGGTTGACTAGACCAGGAAACCCGGTCGAGAGAACGCGGTCAGCAATTTGTTCTTGGGATAGATCAATAGGATCAGGAATTTCTGAGATCACGATTTCGCATGGATCTTCTAGGGTAGTTTTCTGAACTACTGAGGCAATTTCAGCGCGTAGTACGAAGATTTCGGCACGATGTTCGGTCTCAATAGCCTGCAATTTACCCTCAAAGTGCGAGACACGCTCAGTTAAACCTTTAATGGCTGCCTCATTCCGGTTTTGGGCCTCTTTGATTTCGTTCTTATCTTGCCTGTATTCCTCAAGATAGTTCGTGAACCACTGTGGCGGCGCAGACATATTGACCATCGGAGTGTCTATAGTATTTACAGTCGAAGACGCAGATGAGGTCGAGGCACAGTGAACTTTGCTCGTTTGTATATTTGATGGCGAGATAGGAGAAGCAGCACGTTTCTTAGTAGCAGAATCTGGATTTATTTCAGAAAGCGCGGCCGCTGGCGGATTTTGCAGCATCGACGAAGCTCGCGGTTTAATTCCGACTGAGCAGCAGCGTAACAGATTATTCTCAGTGTAAAAAGCGGGGTTAACACACTCAGAGTGGTGAACGCGTTGACAAATAACGCACTGTACGGTAAAGACGTCTTTTCGAGCTATCTGAAAGTTATATACCGAACAAGAATGCTTATACATAGTAACGCATAATATCAAAGCACACACATACGTGAGTAAAAGACTAAATAGGGTAAGATGCGCGCGTATTAAAAGTTTACAATAGTAAAGTAATCAGCACAATATACAGCTGCGTAGACTATAGGAGTGAGAAGTAGAACACCAATAGAATTATAAAATTATAAAATTATAAAATTGCTCGTAGATAAATAAATTAATAGTGTTAATACGCAAATGAATAAGTTAGAGTATAATTTGAGTTAAATTATTTACAATTCTACCGGTTACCAGGCTCAGAGTGCGAACTTTGTGTGTACAGTGATATAAACTATGGGCAGTCAGCCATCGATAATACAGGGACCTCAATTCCCGGCGAGTTAAGTGGTATAAATACGGAATGGTCAGAAATAAATAATTTTTCGAGGCGGCTGTGCAGAATGATTTGAAAATCGACAGGTCGAAAAGAAAAACAGCACACGACTACTTTAGAAAACACTTCACAGCACTGGTACACGAGTGAAAGGAAAAATTTATGTTACCTTCAGGCCCGACCACGTTTTAATTTGAGGATAGATGTCGACAGTCCATAACCTCTAATTTCCTTGACAGGCAATTTCGGGCATCCCTGGCTCAAATAAAACAAGCCGTACCGTAAATTCTTGTATTGCGCAAGAGCCAGCAGGATCCCGAACTGCCTGCAAAATTTTCACTCTCGAGAGAGTACAAAAAATATTAAAAAACGATGTACAAGGTGGAGCAGTCTGTATGCACATGTGTTATTGTGGTACTCACCCAAGAGAGAGAGAAAGAGAGAGAGAGAGAGAGAGAGAGAGAGAGAGAAAGAACACGCATAACGTTCGCGTATAGTGATGCATTACTACATGCGATTGTTTTTTGTAATGTAGGTGAAATCGCATGCTAAGCCTATTAAATTATATTTGGAAACGGACTATAATTCCAATCTCAACCATGGCGTAAAGGACTTAGTTATAATGCTCCATTTCAAGTAATCATTTCTGCACGGACAGAATTTTACGTGTCACCAGGCCAATGGGAGCGACAGAATAGATTTGGCATTTGACGGCTGTTGTGATAAAGCTTTGCACGTTGCCGGGATCGGATTCACAAGGTTGTCGGAAATTATTTCGGACGTAATTTGTTCGTTTCCTAACCATTTTTCCGAATTGGTTGCTTTCTGGACCGACCCATGATAATACATTGCGGTCCCTAATGGTCCCTCGACCGCCACGTCCCTTGGTAGCCCACTTGCGTGGCATTGTTTCTGGGTTGGGTGTATATACGAGCGAGAGTCCTTATATGGCTGCGACTTTCCGAGCTGGGTAAGATCCCTGTTCTTAAAATCAGAGCTCAAGGCCTTGCATCTAGACGTTGACTTATCGAATGTCCAATAATGCTGCAGACATTTGGGACAATTCGTCCACTTGTAACCCTCAAGCTTACATGTGTAGCATTTGAAGGTACGTGGCTCCGAGCCAACGCTAGCGCGGTGTTCGGTGACGTCACAGTTCCAAATCTGCCGGAGAAAATATCACCGCGAACTGAATTGGCTGGCCGCAAGAACATCTTTGCTCTTGATGCGCGGGAGCTTACTGTTGAGCTCCTTATGCACCACGCAATTATTTGAGGCGCGGTTAGTTTGACTTGACTTCAAATTGCGATTTGGCCTGGGGCTTACCTGGGGCGATATATTTGAGGCTACGCGGCTTATGTGGTCACGGCGAACTCCTGGGGGGTCAGTATTATCCCGGCCGTCTGATGTAAGGACGGCTACTTTGCTTTTCCAGCGATTTGAGTTCTTATTACGCCGCTTTTTACTGCCACTCTGCACGTTATCATAGCCCGCCTCTGGGCTGCTTGCACTGTAATCCCATGCGCATTTATTCACACTGCTCTGGGGTGCATAGGAACTGCCCACACCATGCGTTATATTCACACGATAAAAATTTGGAAGACTATTTGCGGCCCACTTGGCCTTCGGGTTATCGCCGCAGTCATGCCAGGACTTACATCTCAATGGGGTTTTATCATTTCTCGATTGAATTAAAAACTCGACTGCTCTTTCGAGTGCCTCAATTTTCTCAAGCAGTGTTCTCATATCGGCTTGGTGTTCGCATACTTGTTTATTATACGAGGTGATCCTGCCGAATGACACTGGAGCTTACATTCTGCAAGCTGGGAGTGGCGTCGCTGTAGATGTTTTGTCGACGCACAAGCAAGTGCAAATCATGCCTCGAATTTTTATGAAGAAGGTCGATTTGCTGCTCGGTGCTTAATACTTGGCTGCTCGCAGTGAGCGCTGCCAAAAATTCGGAGGTATATTCGCGCACTCGCTGATCATCGCGCTATGTGCGAATTTCGACTTGCACCTCCATCAGGTCGTCCGATTGTGCACGAGTTTGCTTTCGACTGACTTGATCTGACTTGGGAGAATCTATTATATCATCCGATCGAGAATAACTCGATGGATGTCGATCGTTCTCCAAACTTTCCGCTCGACTCTCTTTAATTACGTAGCCATAGGAAGTAGCTACTAAACGAATTTTCGAGCGGCTCTCGTGCGATTTTGAAATATTCGCACTACTATTCTGCTCAATTTGTTGTCCCATGTTCAAGTTATGGGCCGCATCCGTAGGCTTATCGGCCATATTAGTCGGCTCTGTTCAGTCATTTGGGATTCTGTCGTCCAGCTTGTTATAGTTGTCCAACTGTCCGATTCGTCCGAAAATTCAGAACGAGCGTCTTGATTCGAAACGTGAGAATCTGACGTTCCTTCGAATTCTAAACAGTCGTGCAGATTTTTGACTGATGAAGTTCCTGGGCCGCATATGGATGGTTTCAAATTATTGGCGTTGCAATCTCTTTTGATTATAGGTGCATCACGCCGTACATCAATATTTTTTTGCGCTGACGATATGTTTATGCCAATATGTGGCGCGCTCTGTATAGTTGATGCGATTTGAGAATTTTGTAAGTCGACCTGTATCTTTGACTTACTAGGCAGATATGTTCCCCTACTCCTCGCATCTATGGAGAGTCGCCACACGCTCCCCCTCGAGAAAACGCATTTTAAGGCACTATTTTGTACTTTGTTTTTTTTTCTTTTGGTAACATTGGCTAGCTCCATCGGCCGGTGCCGGAACGTTACAATTAAGTCGATTAATTACGACAGACTAGCATTTTAGTTAATATCACAATGTTAACATTCATTGTGCAAGGGCACTGATCGCCGTTAACAAACATAGGAATCTGAGATCCGCAGTTACAATTGCACGTAAGGCAACGCAATACCGTTTTTTTACTAAAAATAAGAACTTAAAACTACGTAGTAAATTTTTACTCCTTATATCTAAGATTCAGACGACTTAGATTCGAGATTTGCGAAAGAGACTTTTTTCTTACTTGGATAAGTTTTTGAATAGGTCTAGCCGTTAGCATTGGAGACTGGTCGCAGGGCGAAACTTCCTTCAGTACAGGGGCTTCAAGATCATCAGGTACAAAGTGTGCAGGTTTAAGTAACTCTGTAGTGACTACACGAGTTGAGCCGTTATAGTCAATCTTGAAGTCATAATCGGAAATCCGTTCCAAAACTTTGTAAGGCCCTTTGAAAGGACGATATTTGAAAAAGAAATTACGTGGTTTATGACGGTGAGTTACCGGCACAGGTCTAAGTTCTCGCATGTGTTCCCTATAGTCTTCGATAAAAATCTGAGGATCTGCGACAAAATCGTTGGGGATGAAAAATTCTCCTGGAATCCTAAGGGTAGTTCCATAGAGAAATTCAGCTGGGGAAGCTCCTGTATCACTCCTAACAGCTGTGCGAAGGCCGAGTAAAACGGTAGACAGTTGTTTGACCCATTTGGGGTGGTTCTGGCACATGAGCGCAGCTTTCATGCTTCGATGCCATCTTTCTATCATTCCGTTGGCTGCGAGGTGATAGGCAACTGTACACTTTCTTTGGCAACCAATGAAGGAGAGATACGCGTTGAAGATTTTTACTTGGAATTGGGACCCTTGGTCAGTGGTAAGGAATCTGGGTGCTCCAAAACATGCAACCCAGTTGTCCTGAAAAGCTCTAAGGACTGTCTCAGCAGTAATATCTTTGAGAGGTATGTCCTCTGCCCAACGCGAGAAGCGATCGATACACGTAAATAGGTAAGAGTAACCTTCGGAGGTTTGGAGCGGGCCTACTAAATCTATATGCACACGGCGGAATCGACCGTCAAGAGCGACGAACTGTGAAGGATCGTTCTTAACATGTCGTGAAACCTTTGACTATTGGCAGTCGAGGCATCCATTACACCAGACTTTAATGTCTCTGTGCATGTTCGGCCAGACATACCTCAGTCTGATCAGCTGATGAGATACTTTGACTCCAGGGTGAGACGATGAATGAATTTTATCGAACACCTGTCTACGGAGAGATTTGGGAATGTAAGGTCGAAGAATCTTGCCTGTCAAATCACAGTAAACTTTGCTGTGATTATGACCTAACTCGATGCATTTAAGTATGAGGGAATGCTTGGACGATTTGAGCAGCTCCATTAGTTCTGGATGGCTCAGTTGCCCTCGCACTAATTCGGGGGATTCTATTTCCATAGGAAGACGTAAAACTAATATGCGAGACAGCGCATCTGCCACAACGTTTTCAGGACCTGGCATATACTCGATATCTGAGGTGAATTGTGAGATGAAACTCAATTGCCTACATTGGCGACGCGAAGCTTTCTCAGCTTTATGCGTAAGGGCTGAAGTGAGGGATATGTGATCTGTGAACACTTTAAATCTTTGTCCTTCTAAGAAGTACTTAAAATATTTAATAGCTTCATACATCGCGGTAAGCTCGCGATCATATGTACTATAATTGAGCTGGTATTTTGAGAATTTTCGCGAGAGAAAGCAAGTGGTTTCCAATCTCCATCGATTAATTGTCCGAGAGTGGCCCCCATTGAAAAATTTTACGCGTCAGTGATTAACCGAGTCTCAGCATCCTCCGTCTATACGGATGAATGAGAAGTGTGGCTTTAGCAAGTTCATTTTTTGTATGTTCAAACGCGTGGATAGCTTCAGAGGACCAATCGATCGGAGTTTGGTCGTTCTTTTTTGCATTGTGCGTATAAGCATAAAGAGGCGCTTGAGTCTCAGCCGCGTGATAAAGTCCTTGGCGGTAAAAATTTAACAAACCCAGGAACCTTCGTAATTCGACGACTGTGGAGGGCCTAGAGTATTCTAATATCGTTTGAACTCTCACCCACTCTCTTGTATGGGCCTCGAACCCTCGTGATTAATGAGGTGTCCAAGAAAAATGATCTCTGATTTCCCGAAATCACATTTGGATAAATTAAGACGCAAACCGTGCTTTTTTAGCCTCTCCAGAACGATTCGAATACGATTCATGTTCTTCGGCAGAAGACAAAAAATAAAAATATCGTCGATATAAATGATTACAAAATCGAGATCAATAAGAACTTGACAGATGTATCTCTGAAAAGACTGAGATGCGTTCCGAAGCCCGAAAGGCATAAAAACGTACTCGATCAAACCGACTGGGGTAGTTACAGCGGTTTTGATGACGTCTGCCGGAGCTACCGGAATCTGATAGTAGGCTTTAAAGAGGTCTAATTTGGTGAAAATCTTTTTACCTGACAGGCTAATGGAAAAATCATGAAGATGCGGAATCGGAAAACTGTCAGGGACGGTGCGAGCGTTCAGCTTGCGGTAATCACCACAGATACGCCATGAGCCATATTTCTTCCTGACCATGTGTATCGGGCTGGACCAAGAACTCTTAGATAACCTACAAATGTCCTGTTTTATTAGGTGCTCGAATTCCGCCTTAGCCGCTTTATATTTTTCGGGGTCGAGACGTCGACAGCGTTCTGCGGCCGGGGGACCCGTGGTTTCAATGTAATGAAAAATATCACTATCTGCGATCGGTTTGGCAGGTTTTACTTCCCTAACTTCTGAGAATTCCGCTATGATTTTCGCAAAACGCGAATCCGGATCAATAACACCGATCCTATGATAATCAACCGAAATAAGACAACCTAAAGAAAATGTGTTGGAAAACGGATCAATTAGTCTGCGTCGACGGACATCGACTATCAGACCGTAATAATGCAATAGATCCGCTCCAATAATGGGGTTAGGAACGTCAACTACCGTAAAATTCCATGTAATAGGACGCTTTAACCTAAGATCGAGCACTTGATCTTTTTCCCCATAAGTGTTAATTATAGAGTTGTTGGCCGCAAAAAGTTTGAAATTACAGGATTTTGCATTATGATCAAACTTAGGAAGAACAGAAATCTCTGCGCCGGTATTTATAAGGAACGATAGACCAGATTTGACATCGCGAATATGGAAGGGTTTAGTTTGATGGGAAAAAACCTCCTGCGTAGCTTCCACACGGGGAGGCAACCCTAGTTTTCCGAACTTTTTCAGGAGCAATTACCGCGACAATATCTGGCTTAATCGCCATACTTACTATGGAGATAACAAAAACCTTCCGAAGTATTATTCGAAGTGTTAGACACTTTGTTACGGTTACGGCTCTTACTACGTGGGCGATTTCGGGTGGCTTTTTGGCCAGAAGAATCCTTGATTTCTAACGCATCTAACCTAGTAGCTAAACGATCCATCTCGGCTTTGAGATCCTGAAATAAAGACAAAGCTTCTTATCAATAGATGATATCTGAAGACTAACTATGGACATCGATTCCATGTACTTGTCAGCCGTCTCTGCTAATTGCGTGATGTCGGTAATGTTGGAAATTGCTACATCTGCACGACAACTAGGAGTTAATTGCTCCAAAAACACCGACTTAAGAACCGTTTCCCCACAACCAGTCTCCAAAGCCTTCATACGATTTAAAATCATGGAGGGTTTCCCTTCAAGCGAAACCTGACCGCGTAAAAGTTGTCTGAGGCGTTCCTCCGCGGACCCACCGAGGTCGCAATAATATGTTCTTTAATTAAATCGAAAAGATTATTCGGCCTAGGAGTAGTATTAAGTAGATCTATTACGCACATGATCGAATCTGAGTCGAGCTTTTCGGCTATAAAATCAGTCTTAGTTGCTGGGTTAGTTATACCCGCATTACGCAAGGTAATCTCTGTTTGGATGAACCAAGGGAGAGGATTTGATCGCGAAAAATCGGGAATTTTAGGCGTTTTGTACGCTGCTATTTGAGGCCCTACAACATTACCGTTCGTCTATGACGCTGCCTTGTTGGCCGCGGCCATCTCAGCGAGTCTAGTATTGGCCGCAGCCATCTCTTTCTGTAACTTTTTAATTTGTTCGGCGTGATCCGACATTTTTGTCAAACTATCAGTGCTTACAGAGAAAAAACGTTCCTATCGCGCACACGCAGGTGCAGTACAGCAATGCTAAAATGTAAGCCGTGCACTGACAGCGAAATTGTTGCTAATCGTATACTTTACGCTTTGACAACTCGAACTGAGAAAAATAAAACTAATTTTTTTATCTATTTACAATGGAAGTATGAAATTCTATAATAACGTTGCGTAACGCAACGATAAATACTAATATCATTAATTCTTTCAATCGTAAACACGAGAAAAAAACAAAAAACACGTTCCGATTCTTTCAATCGTAAACACGAGAAAAAAGAAAAAAATAAAAAACGTGTTCCGAGAATTCAAGCCGGGTGGCGCACATGCACCTCCGACGTAACGGTTGCTTCGCGGAATTCCTAACCTGACTCGACTCGGCTACGCGGAAATACACGCGCAAGTACGTACCGACGCTAAAACCGATGATGAGTCGAAGCTGCTGCGTCAAATGGCCGGCGTGCTGTGATGATTCCGGCTGCAACGAAAGGGGCGCCGCGGCGAAGGTGCGTTGATCTTTTCCAGCGCGCGGCGATGGCGGCTATCTTACAAAGCGGGGGCCTTCACGGCTCTATCCGCAGCGACGAGCTGCTGCCTGCAAAGCGGGGGCTTCCACGGCACTACCCGCAGCGACGAGCTGCTGCGCTGCAAAATGGGGGCCTTCACGGCTCTACCCGCAGCGACGAGTTGCTATGCTGCATGGCGGGCGCCGCAGCCAAGACCGTGAAGCAACGCTGCAGTGATGGAAGGCGCGCTGATTTTATCAAGTGCGCGGCTATGGGCGGCGTGCTGAGGTGGCCTCGGCTTCAACACCGAAACCGCTGCGAAAAAAACCCGCTGAAACAAAGGCGCACTTAGCTCAAGCGCGCGGCGATGTACAGCGTGTTGAGATGGCCTCGGCTGCAACGCCAGAAACGCCGTGACGAAACGTTGCTGGTCTTAAAGGCGGGCAGATTTTCTCCAGCTCGCGGCGATGGGCAGCGTGCTGAGAGGATCCACCGCTGCTACACAGAAGGTACGCCGGGGGGAACAGCGTGCCGCGTCGAAATCCCGCCGCAAACAAACGGCGCGTGACAAAGCCAGCTCGCTGCCATGCTGCTTTCCTCACCACGGAAGAATTCTCCGACCCTCGCTCGCATGTTGCTCCTTCTCCATTTTCAGTCGGGGTCACCAGTATGGGAAACGTGGATACCCAGGAGTCTGGGTTTTTCGGGCAGTCCTACTCTGCCAGGTTCAGGATATCGAGATGAGGTAAATTCAATGATGAGAGCGAGTAGTAAAATGAACGAGTTCATTCGACGGTAAGTATAGGTCTTTACAGGTCCATGGTCGGGCAGCCACTGGCGAGTAGTCGCGGCAGTGGCGCGGCGGTAAACACTCGAGAGAGGGGAGAGTTCCCCTACTCCCTGCATCTATGGAGAGTCGGCACACTTGCCTGTGTATTCGACTGCTGTAATGTACCTTGTATGCGGGTACGCGTAGTGGGGGGAAAGCATCGGGAGACGGCACCGAGCTTTCTATGAGCTATATGCACTATCAGCCGGCGACGATCCGATAGGTGCTGCCGCCGACGATAGCTTGGTTGTATTATGTAATCGAGCGCTGGATCGCGCACATGTTTTTCCTTACTGATTACGTAACTGGGAAGGAAGATCGACCGAAAGAAGAAAGATCGCGCTTCACGTTTTTCGTCGCCGCGGATTCTTTTCGAATGTTTTCAACTCTCCTACGCTCGTTATACTACTTTTGAATCTTGGAAAAACTATATTGCGTAGAAAAATTTGCTCTTCCTTCTACTATTAGATGTTTTCTGATTGTGCACGTTATTTAAGTTTCGTTTTATTAATTTTCTGCCGCGGTTGTGCAGTGTTTGTGATCTGTTTTTCTTGTTATTGAAAATATATTATATAAACAATACATATTGTAAAATTGATTTTATTAATCGTGTTAACCCTATATTATAAAATATTTGTAACTGTCCGAAACATATTATGGAGTTCAAGATATTCAAAAGTTATCTAAGTTTTATATAAACAATACATATTGTAAATTTGAGTTTTATAAACATTGGAGGCCTCTATTTCAGAACAGTTAATAGTTTCAAAGAATATATCGTAGTGGATGCACTATGTGAGTGCGTATTTTTACTAGTTCGTTGCGCTATAGGGAAGAAAAATTAAGCCAAAGGAGGAAGATTGAGCTAATAAAGAAAGATTGAAAGAGCAATGCATATGAAAAAAAAACTTCGCTTTGCTGTTGGCGTCGTAAGCCGCATGCTGTTTGCAGCGCGAAGGTTTTTCAATATATTTTTAAGGTGGCTCCGTCACGTAGTCTCGTATCTACGCAGTATATGTATATAAAAATTCAATGTTTTTATATATTTATTGAATATTTTTTATATTTTACTGGCAACCTGGTATTTTTATTAAATTTCGGAATCTATAATTAGAAAGATACAATCTCCGGGTTATTTTATAAAGAAATCATGGGTTTTCATGTAGTTACGGTCATAAAATCATATTTCGCCATAAGAGCCCATATTAAAAGTTCTATTTATCATCTATTTATTTATTGAAAACCAGAAAGAGATACAGTTTATATACAAACTGCAAAACCCTGCAGAGGTAAACTTAGTTACCTATACGCAGGTCTGGTATTAAGACATAAAAAACAAAAAAAAAATTATACAAAATATTAAATAAAAAAATATATATACACTTAATACTAACTTAATACTAAAAGTGACTTAAAAACTAAGCATATAAAATTTTCGTATCTTAACAATTTTCGTATTTTTATATAAAGCGATAAATTATATACAAAACAGTAATTTTGTATCACGGCGCTTCTTAATTAGATCTTATCCAATCTTTTAGCAACTTTTTATGAGAATTTTTAGTTATATTTAAAGTTTTAAACTCATTTTGTAAATTGTTAAAAGTTGTAATTGCTTTTTTAAAACTATTTTTGTCGCTAACCCTTTTGCTATTTTTAGGTATAGTTAAGTTTTTTCTCCTAGTTATACTAGTTGATGCAAGATATTGACTTTTTAGGTCTGTATAATGATATTTTAACGCCTCAAAAGTAAATAGTTGTTCCAAGTTCATAGGATTATCTTCAACAAAATTGTTCTTATTAATAACTTTCAAAATTTTATTCTGTAATTTTTGCAATAAATCTCTATTATTTCTATAAGCTCCACCCCAAGCTAATATTCCATAACTTATTATACTATGAAAAATGCATAATATATCATTCTTAATATTTCTGTTGGCATTGATTTGGCAATTTTATAGAAAATATAGACTAGATATTTCGTTTTTTGTATTATATATCGAACGTGTTTATCCCACTTCAGATTGTAGTCAAATACTATTCCCAAATATTTGCACTTTTCTACTCTAGTTATATTTCTATCCTTAATCTTAATATCTATTTGAGTTGGAACACTATCAATGTAGTTACCATAGGTCATAACAACAGTCTTCTCAACATTTAAAGATAATTTGTTTACTGCTAACCACTTTTTATTAAATACTTATTCATAGTTGTTTGCGCTTCACTCCAAGTATTACCATTTGCTATTATTGCAGTGTCATCAGCATATGACAATATTGTCTCTAGCGGGATGACTTTCAGGATATCATTAATGTATAGTATAAAAAGTAGAGGTCCTAATATTGTGCCTTGTGGAACACCCGTATTTATTAACATGCTATCACTTTCATTAACATTTATTTTAACTACTTGATATCTATCATTAAGATAACTTGAAAGTAGATCCAACGCCTTTCCTCTTATTCCTAAACAATAAAGTTTATCTAATAATATTTTATGATCTACAGTATCAAAAGCTTTTGCTAAGTCTAGAAACGTTATAAGTATCGGTTTACTTTGATCCAAGTTATTGTATAGTGTATTTGTTATGTAATTGAGAGCATTCTTTGTACCTATTTTTTTCATAAAACCAAATTGGTGTTCAGATATTATATTACTTTTTTTAATAAAATCATAAATTCTGTTATATAAAATTCTTTCAAGAATTTTAGCTACATTTGATATTAATGAAATAGGTCTATAATTTGATATATTATGCTTCTCTCCAGATTTGTATATAGGAACAATTTCCGCTTTTTTTAGTGCATCAGGCCATACAGCGTTTTCAATACAAGAATTAATTAAATGCGCTAAAGGTTCAGCAATATTGTTGCAAAGTATTTTTAAAGTTTTGGCATTTTTTTGTGAACTCCTCCATTTTTTAATTTCAAATTATTAATAATACTTGCAACCTCATGCGCACTAGTTGGTTTTAAGAAGATGGAGCTTGCATTCATATCTGGTAATTTTAAATCAGCATCCGAATATTTATCAATTTCCTCACTCAATTTTTTACCTATTTCACAAAAATACTTGTTCATATTATTAGCTAATAAACGTTTATCTGTTATTTTCTCACTATCAACTTTAATATAATTAATAGTATCATTAGATTTAATTTTTTTCCCTATTTTTGTGTTTATAATTTCCCACAGTTTTTTGGGATTATTTGTATTATTTTGGATCAGACTTTTATCGTATTTGACTTTTGCATCTGTAATTACCTTATCTAATATTTTGGCATATCTTTTGTACTGTACTTTAAGTTGATCATTCTCACGATCCATCTGCCATAAATTATACAAAAATTCTTTAGTATCACACGATTTTATTATAGCATCTGTAATCCAGTTCTTCCTTTGTTTCTTATTATCTTTCCTCAATTTTATTTTTGCTAATTCAATGCATTTTTTTATTTCGCTTAACAGTGTATCAGTAGCAATATTAGGATCATGTATTGACATAGTTCCATTCCAATTTATTGTCTTGGCAACGTTTCTTAATTTTTTATAGTCTATTATTTTAGTGGGTGCTTTACTTTTAGTCTTCATCTTGTTTATAGCAATAAAAATAGGGTAATGGTCTGTTAAAGAATGTTTTAATGTATATGTAACTGTACTTAGGCTATTAGTTTTAATGAAGATATTATCAATACAAGATCCTTTACAGTTTCCTATAGGTGGCCTTGTAATTCCCACGAAACCAGGAAAATATCCATTTTGTAAGAAGTTACAGAGGAATTCTTGACTAATATTATCAGATTCTAGTAAATCAATATTAAAATCACCTATAACTAAATGATTTTTAGTATTTCTCTTATTATTCAAGAACTTGTTTAAATCTAGAATCAATTCTGCTTTAGGTATGTGATGAGATCTGTATACAGCGGAAAATTCCATACTACTGTTATCATTTAATGTGATATGAGTATTTATTATTTTAATCTTTCCATACTTAATAATTTTAGTTTTGTGTACAATATTCTTATCAACAAAAACCGTGACACCATCATTCTGATTTAAGTTACTTTCATTATAATAACTATTATATCCCTCTAAATCG
>OX424575.1:74388972-74518972 GCA_949152435.1 Gastracanthus pulcherrimus
TATTAACTAGATGCTAATGCGTCCTAGGGTCGCGGAAAAAGAAAAAATAAATTATTTGCAATATCAATAAGATAATGTTTTATTCCAGTAAAAACATTTAGTTAGTCACAATGCCTAAAAAATATGTAGATCACTAATTAGTTTCTATACGTTCACTCATGAAATTCAAACAGCTATTATTTATTTATAAATCATTACATAAACGACATTTACTTTATTTCTATTATTTCGCTATGAATGTGTGAATATGTATTTATAAATGTTTATTTAGTATCTACGATATGATCGTGTTTTTTATATAGGTAAAATCTACTATAAGATCTTTCTCTCTCCTTTTTTTTACATACAAATTATAATTAAATGATGAATCAAACAGATACGTTTTATTTAAATTGTCGGTGATAGCAATGTTCATTAGTATGTTTATATTTTAACTTAAGCCATTCAATCTCTGATACTATGTTAGTTTCAAAATTATGACAAGAAAATTACAAATCCGAACAAATCAAATAATACATTGGGTCTCAAAACTTATAAGAGCATAATATTTGTGCGTGTGTGAATAATGAGGACTTTAGCTTTTATGACTATCGGTCATTAGTTGGTAATAAATCCTTCAATTTGACTAAATGTTCTTTTTGGGAGTAGCTATATCGATCAGCTCGTCACTCATATAGATACATAATTCAATTTTTACCAAGGTTTCAGTTGTAGTTAAAAGTCTTTTCTAATTACTGTACAATGGATGTGAGAAAAACATTATCATGAAGGTTCGCCTTTATATTCAGACATACTAATGTGATTGATATTAGTTCTTCAAGATTCATGAAAACTATGTTAACTTCATCAAAATAAAAGATATTTAACTATGTTTATACATGAACAATGAATTTTTTCTCATATTTTTATCACTGATGTATTTATCAATATAAACTTAAACAGCAAAAACCATATCCACTATTAACTTGCAGAAAATCGCGAAAGTCTTGCTGACTTTCCATCAATTTTAACAAGAAAACTATAATGCGTAAAATAGATTTATACTATCACATTGAAAATCGTAAAGGCTGAGTTAACTTTATCAATATCGCGGACAGCTATAAATGTGAAAATACTAAACATCTGTAACTATAACCTGCCGCGTTCGCGGAGGAATCACAAAACTTCATTTTGCATGAAAGGGATTGAAAAGTCCTCAATATTAATTGCCATGGAAAAACGTCGTTCTTAACTATATATACATCATCGCGCGTCGAGCTCATAAAAAATCGTAAAGGCTGGGTTAACTTTATTAATATCACGGAGAGCTGCAAATGTGAAAAAATTAAGCAGAAGCAAATATAACCTGCCGCGTTCGCGGAGGAATCACGGAACTTCATTTGAATAAAAGGGATTGAAAAATCCTCAAAATACACTACCATGGAGAAACGTCGTTTTCAAATATATAATATACATCATCGCGCGTTTTGCTCATTGAAAATCGTAAGGGCTGAGTTAACTTTATCAATATCGTGGAGAAAACTACAGATGTGAAAAAATTATATAGCTAAAAATCGTCAACTTCGTTTTCACGAAAGGGATTGAGAAATCCTCAACATCGGCGAGATATATATATATTTTCATTTTTTTTTGTACTATGTACTGCTCGGATCCGCGTGGTAACTGCTGACCGCATATATTACACGGGATGCAAACATGTATCTTCAACTCCCCTTATTATGAGAGTGATACTAATTGAGAAATCAATAAGTCGCATGGTAAAGTAACCAACTGCAAAACTAAAATCCATTTTAACGTACGTGATGGTAGACTTTCTCGTCAAAATATTTCGCCTATATTTATTATAATGTGAAACCCTTGTTAACTTCTTTTATTGGCTATATATCATAAATGTCATTCTTTATGATAATTTTGTGAGGTAGAGGTTTTAGGACATATACACGCGTATCACACTTTAATTATTTGTTTCTGTTGCAAAAACCTTGTTAGTTTTTCTTTTAATCATTATTCACCCAAATTTGTGCTTTAGTGATGTTATCGATACTAAATAAAGACTTTGAGTTCGCTAAACGTATTTTTCAATACTATTTTAGGACACAGGTAATTCCGGCAATGTATAAATTGTATTAAAAGCAAAATAGAAATATTTATACCTTATTATCAATATTTTCAACGTATAATATAATATTTACACAAACGATCTTTTTCAAGTTTTATTTTTTCTATAATATATTTTATTATGTATTGAAATTTTTGTGTCACCGTTTATCAATGAGTGAACGTATGTGCTACATCCAAAAGTTTTATTATACATATATATATTATATACTACGTACTTCAATTAATTTTTAATTTCTATTTGTTAATGAAGCATAGCAATCTATCACCAAATGCCCTCGGCGTAAGCAGCGATCGCATATCATTGTCTCATATTTCAGTTTTCTACATTTCTCGTCATTATGCTGCGGTGATTTGCAATATTGTCCAACACAGGACGCGTATCTACTAAGTTAGGTGTCGCATTACTGCGTGCTATTGAATTATAATCGCGATTTCTTAGAGGAAATGTATCCGTTTTCGCAACTGACTCTACGGATCTATCGTTAGCAATATTCGTAAATTCATGCTTAACTTCTTTATAAAATATACTCATTGCCCCGGCCCCTGGATCATGATTATGTTTCGTGTAATTAAGAACTACTTGTTGTTAGCTTGTATTTTAGGAATAGGTACATTCGTGATATCAGTAAAAGGATTGCTGTCTTTATTTATAGGTTTATCAAATCGTTTAAAGCTGCAGTGCCATTTTTTCTATCAGGATAGGCTGCACTATTCTTATGTGAGGTATTCTCTATGGCGCCTAGTGTTCTTTCCGGCACCCACGATTCAGTTCCCGGCATTGAGTACGTACGCTCGCGCCTTAATTGTGTGATAGCGACGCTACGAAGGACTGAATCTCCCTGAGCGCGCAGCGTTCCTCCCGGCGCAGGGGTTGCAACGGAGGTCGCGCCTACGCCAACTAGGATGGGTCCCGGCGCTAAATACTTATGCTCGCGCCTTGCTCGAATAATAGCATCACCTCGAAAAGCTAAATCGTCCTGATTGCATAACGATCCTCCCGGCGCGGTGGCTGCAACAGTAACTGCAAGTCAAGGCTCTGGATCTGCTTGATGTTGTGACCAGAACCAAAAATGATCGTCTGTGTCTTGCTGACATTGAGTCGCAGATCAGCGGCCGTGACCTATTTCGACACCGCCCGCGTTACTGTCGACATGCCCTTGATACCCTCACGAAGATTCCGCAAGGTTACCTGCGTGTAGGTTTGTAGGTCGTCAGCGTATAGTATATGTTCGACGTTGCATACGTTCAGTGCGTCTTTTAGGTCGTTAATGAATAAGCTGAAGAGCAAGGGACCCAGGACCGAGCCCTGCAGCACGCCAAGATTGGTGGTTAGCCAATCTGATTCTCCGTTTATATTAGTAATGACTTTTTGTCTACGACCTGTAATGTATGACTTAAGCCACAGGGGAACGCTCCTGGAGAAACTCATGTGCAACAGCTTACGCAGCAGCTTTGAATGTGAAATAGTGTCGAATGCTTTGCTGAAATCGAATAATAATATAATTGTCAACAGTTTCTTTTTACTATTAATTCCTGTTCTGATGTCTTCGGTGAGTTTCAGTAGTGCTGTCTGAGTGCTATGATGTTGTCGAAAACCTATTTGCATCGGGTCAAGAATATTTTTTGTCCTCAAAAAGTCAAAAATTTGGTCGTGGACAATTTTTTCTAGGATCTTGGAAAGGAAGCTTAACAGCGCAATGGGTCGGAAATCAGAAACCGAAGATGGAACTAGTTTCTACTTCTAAGGCACAAAGTGAGCTGCCTTCCAAGTCCCCGGGAAAATTCCCTTTGAGAGGGAGGAATTAAAGGTTTTCGCAACATGGTGACCCACTAACGAAAGAGCCTTGGCCACCACACTTTGAAGAATGCCGTCCTCACCTCTAGCTTGTGACGAGAAATGAGCAACAGCCAGGACTACGTCAGAGAAAGTGATTTCTCTGAAAACAAAGCCGTCATCACTGGCTGTGGCCAGGATGCTGTCAAGATCTTCGTCACTTTCACTATGGGAGACCGACACCCCAGCACAGTGGGCATTAAGGCGGGTACTGTTTGTAAAATTTTTTTTTCATTTTTTTTTATTTCATTTTATGAATGTACAGCATCTGAAGAATGTTGTACTAAATTTTTAGAGCATTTGGAGAAAAACTATGGAAGATATAGTGATTTAATCAACGGCTGCTCCGAGTCGCTACGCTCCGATTCTGTATATCTGCGAAGCAGCTGCACGGCGAGGCTACCTGACAACTGCTTCGTACTTTTAATAACTCCCAAATTTATTTCTATATTTACGGGCCTGCTCTGTTGCGACGCCGTTACCCTAAGCGGGTCTTGGGCGTAGTCGTCCAGAGCGGACGGGTGGGTGCCTATCACCACTACACAGCGCGTCCTCAGGTTGCGGATAGAGGAACGACCCCTGAGAAAGAGGTTAGCTGCGAATAAAGTGAATAAGCTGTCGCGGACAGCCGATAGATCCAGGCGTAGGTGTGATGAGCCCGCACTGGCGAACGCATTCATCTAGAAACACTACGCAAGCACCACAACAACGACAAACACTATACAAAATCTCCTATCTTACTTGCTTCTTCTACCTTACTCTGTAATATATCTCTTTTACGACACATTTCAAACAAAAAATGGGCCAAAAATCCGGCTGTCGTGGAGGATGCGGGAGCGATGACAACTGCCCTGAAAGGGGATGTGTAGAATGATTCGCCACCTGGTCTTAAACGGTAACGAAGCCAGCGAAGGCGCGCTGCCTTGCATTAGGATATTATGCATTAGGGCGTTAGGATATGAGAATGAAACCGACTGTGTCTGACGACGAGTTGACTATATCCTCGCCAAAGTCGGAAAGCCCTCGTACTTAGTTCTAGGGAGGTATGAGGGTTATCACCCCTAGACGAATGGACTCACCTGCGATCGGAACAGGATCCAAAACGCGCGGGTTTAACTTACTATCATGGCTCTATGAAAACAAAACCAAACCAAAACCAAAAGGAACTTAAGGGTGGGAACCTGGAATGTACGCAGTTTATACAGAGCGGGCGCGTTCCGGGAAATCATAAATGAAAATAAGAGGTACAATTTAGATTTGGTAGCAATACAAGAAATCCGATGGAAAGATAACGCGATGCTAGGATCCGGTAACTTCACCTTTTTATATGGGGGTGCGAGCGGGCATTCCCTAGGCACCGGATTTCTTGTTAACAAAAGCATCATACATTCCGTTAAAAGTTGCAATTTCGTGAATGACCGACTCTCGTATATCATCATCGAAGGAGCGTGGTATGATTACGCGATTATTAACGTCCACTGTCCTACGGAGGACAAAGAGGATGAAGTCAAAGATCTTTATTATGAAACTTTAGATCAATTAATCGATCAATTCGCGTCTTACGACACCAACATAGTAGTGGGGGATTTCAATGCTAAAATAGGGAGAGAGGAAATGTTTAGGCCCACTATAGGCAAAGAAAGTGTGCACGAAACCAGCAACGATAACGGTATTAGGGTCATAAATTTCGCGGCCGCAAAAGATCTTATAGTCAAGACCATGTGCTTCAAGCACAAGGATATACACAAGGCAACGTGGACATCGCCGGACGGGGCCACGCACAATCAAATCAATCATTTTCTTATTGATAAGAGGCGTCACACCAATGTACTCGACGTAAGGACCTATAGGGGGGCAGATTGCGACTCGGATCATTATCTAGTAGTGGCCAAATTAAGAGCTAGATTAGTAGCCGGTTAAAATAGTAAGCGAGCGAACAAAGTAGAAACCTTTGATATTGTAAAACTACGAAGCGGGGTAGAGCGAATCAAGTACCAAGTAGAAGTTAGCAACCGATTTCAGGTGCTCCAGGAAACGGATGCACAGACGGGAGTAGATGACTATCCAAACAGGTTATGGGGGGCTATCGAAAAAACTATAAAAGGGGCCGCGAACAAAGTACTCGGTAAGAAAAAAAGGCCGACGAGCAAACCATGGTTTGACGATGAGTGCGAACTCTGGTTTGAAAGGTGCAAGAAGGCTAAATTAGATAGCGTACACAATGAAAGCGGTAGTGTACGGTAGGGCCGTAGAAGAATACCATGAAATAAGAAAGCAAGTGGGTGTGATTTACAGAAACAAGAAGCGCGAGTATCAGAAAAATGAAATTAGAAAAATAGAAACTAATAGTAAGGAAAATAATCCGCGCGAGATGTACATAGGAATAAACGCTATTAGGAAGGGTTTTCAGAGTATATCGCAGTTAATGAAAGATAAAGACGGGAACCTCGTGACAAGCGAAAATGAACTATTGAAATTATGGAAAGACTATTTCGATAAGTTATTAAACGTGCATGAAAACTCTGAGGAAATGGGAGACGAAATCCACACTGCTGAACTCCATATGGACGAACCGACCTACAAAGATGTAGAGGCCGCGATCAAAAAGCTAAAAAACAATAAGGCCGTAGGAAATGATTCTATACCAGCTGAACTACTTAAACATAGGGGCACCGCGCTTACATCTAAAATTTTTGATCTAGTATGTGCTATTTGGAGAAATGAAACAATACCAGAAAATTGGAAAGAATCCATCATCATACCGATCTATAAAAAGGGAGATAAAACAGACTGCAATTACTACCGGGAAATCTCACTTTCAGCTACCTGCTACAAAGTTCTGTCAAACATAATACAGGCCAGACTCACACGATTCGCGGAAGACATAATAGGAGATTATCAGTGTGGATTCCGGCGCAACAGGTCGACGAGAGAAATGTTTACCATAAGACAAAAAGACATTAGAGAAAAAGTGGGAATATTGCGAAACTATACACCAGCTAGTTGTGCACTTGAAGAAAGCGTACGACTCTGTCAAACGAAGCAAAATGTATCAAATCCTAGTGCTCCTTGGCGTACCAAAAAAACTCGTAAAATTAATTCAAATATGTCTGAACGGAAGCACTGGAAAGGTCCGAGTAGGCGGCAATGTATCCGAATCGTTCATGATACGCGACGGATTGAAGCAAGCTCACGGGCTTTCAACGGTATTCTTTAACTTGATGCTAGAGTATGTTGTTAGAAAAATGCAGGCTAGCGAGCTAGGCGCAACACTCAACGGAACAACGTAGATTTTAGGCTATGCGGATGACTTGGATATAGTGGGAGATAATGGTGAAACGGTGGCGAGAAACGCGGAAATCCTTATAAATGCGGCTAAAGACACGGGGTTAGAAGTGAGCGAATCGAAAACGAAATATATGATCATGGCGAAACTGGGCATTCGCGAAGGAGAGGGGGATCTCAGAGTCGAAAATTTCACTTTTGAAAAGGTTAGCGAATTCAGATATTTCGGTACAACTATAAATGATCCAAACGAAATTAAAGCGGAGATGAACTGCACAGAAGGTTGGCTTTGAAGGTGTTTTGAATACATAGGACTAACCCGCCTCCGAATTTGTTACGATGGAGTCTAATGCAAGAATAGCCGTTGATCTGAATACGATCACTCTCAAGGTCAGGGCAGAGATGCGACTCAGCAACTCCGAAGAGATGGTAGGCATGACCAGTGGAAAGATGTTGTCTGAAGATCTCGATGTGTCCTAAAAGAGAGGTCACATTGACAAAACCTGCTCTCAATCCCCCTCCCCCCACTACGCCAATAGTGCCCTTGGCTAGTCATTCCGCAGCTGCAGCCTCGGTTTGTTTAGAAGCTATAGTCACAACTGCTGAACTTCTATTTACTGTATTGCACACTTGTTTGACCGCGGTATCGCTAGAGTTTATCCCATAATATTAAATTAATAAATACTTCCATACTTTTTCAAAGCTGTTGTTCTTGTCCATGGGTAAAACACATAAATGAATAAATAAATAAATAAATAAATAAATAAATAAATAAATAAATGGATGGATGGATGGATGGATGGATGGATGGATGGATGGATGGGTGGATGGATGGATGGATGGATGGATGGATGGATGGGTGGGTGGATGGATGGATGGATGGATGGATGGATGGGTGGATGGATGGATGGATGGATGGATGGATGGATGGATGGATGGGTGGATGGATGGATGGATGGATGGGTGGATGGATGGATGGATGGATGGATGGATGGATGGATGGATGGATGGATGGATGGATGGATGGATGGATGGATGGATGGATGGATGGATGGATGGATGGATGGGTGGATGGATGGATGGATGGATGGATGGATGGATGGATGGATGGATAGATAGATAGATAGATAGATAGATAGATAGATAGATAGATAGATAGATAGATAGATAGATAGGGAGGGAGGGAGTCAGGGAGGGAGGGAGGGAGGGAGGGAGGGAGGGACGGACGGACGGACGGACGGATGGATGGATGGATAGATAAATAAAGCAATAAATAAGACTGACAACAACAGAGTATTGTACATCTTGTACAACAACATTAATGAGAGAGCGCTCAATGACGGCTTGTTTCCTACCCAAAATGTATGATTTAATCCAAATTAAAGCATGCCTTGAGAACCCTAGAGCCCGCAGCTTTACTAAGAGCTTAGCTGGCGAGATTATGTCAATAGCCTTGCTGTAGTAAAACAGTAACAGTAAAGCCACAAGTCTCTTGTCAATTCCTGTCCTTACATCTCTCATCAGTTTACGTAAAGCAGTCTGTGTCGAGTTGTTCTTCTTGAAACCGGACTACATAGGGTTAAGTTGTTTGGTTACGGTCATGTACTCTAGCATCTGGTCATGAGCTACTTTTTCTAGAACCTTAGAAAAAAAGCACAGCAGTGCAATAGGACGAAAGTCCGACGCCGACGACGGTATAGTACACTTGCCCAGTGGCACTACTCGTGCTTTCTGCCATAGATCTGGGAATACGCCCTTCTCCAGAAAAGAATTGTTGCCCAATGACTGGTAATGGCTTTGCCACCACACTGCGAGATGTCATCCTCGCCTCTCGCTTGCGAGGAGAAGTGCACAACCGCAAGTATAACATCTGCAAGCCTGATGGGTTTGAATTTAAAACCCTCGTCACTGGCAGATGTTACTAAGTTCTCAATTGAGACAGGATCGTCGTCTGTTGAGATTGAAACTCCCGCAAATAGGTAATAAGTTCCTCCGCCGTGACTCAGTGCAATCCCTCTCCTGATTTGAGAAGGAGTCCTAAATTGCGCAGTTCTTTCCAGACATGACTCTGCTGTTTACCCAGCAGCTTTCCTTGATAATATGATATCCGAGCTAGCTCGGTTTTCAATAAAGATTTATTGCGCAATTCTACGAACTCACTATAAAATCGCCCATCGCGGGTCCTTTTATACCGTTTATACGTTGCATCACGTTTTTTGTTTAACTGATGAATCTCATCATCAATCCAGGGTGGACTGCCTTTGCGAGGGTTAACTCGCTTCAATGGAGCTAATATGTTCATCGCGTTTAATAAGTTGGAATTAAGGCAGTCCAGCGCTGTATTTAAATCAATGTGTTGTTCATGAAAAATTGACCAATCATAACTAAATAAGAGAGACTGCAAGTCCTGTGGATCAATGTTTTTGTAGTCCCTATACGTGAAGGGACTATCACACAGAGTAGGAGCGCGGACATTTAAAGCCAAATCTATGATGTTATGCTTGCTTGGCCAGGGCGGATCAAAGTTGTAATGGACTTATCGGACTTTCCACCATCTAGCCACGTTTTGGCTACTCCGAATAGATGATAGGATTGATCTCTGCTTAGAAGTTCGCGGATTTCCTCAATGCAATGCCTAATGGAATTGGAATTGAAAAAACCCACTCTAAAATTCACTCCCTTGTCTTCCGTCTCGCGAGCGTTATTTAAGCCTAGTCAATCCGATTTATTTGTTGTTGTTGGGCACTGATTATCGCTAGTATGACAATTACTATTACTGGGACAATTACTATGTGTGGCTGGTGTGTGACTAGATGTTGCTGTTGGATTTTTGCCTGTGTTATAGTGTTTACTATTGCTATTGTTATTATTATTGATATTGCTATTAATATTACTATATAGGTTTGTAGCGTGTGATTTAATTTTATTACAATTATTATTAGTGTTATACAATTTTTCTATTATTGATAAATAGGACGCAGTGGTGAACATATGAGACCGCGACGACGCGTGCAGTGGCCCGAACGCCTTAGAGTGGGGAGTACTCAAGTCCGTGCCTTTGGGTGTCGCAGCGGCAGCCAGCGCACTCGTGCTCTCTCTTTCGCTGTTGTCTTTCTTATTTTGTACGGCACATTTATGCTGTTTTGTCGTAGCAAGAGTAGAGCACTCGGTCGCGCTACGACGCTGTGTGTGTGTGAGAGAGAGAGAGAGAAAACGGCAGAAAAATAGAAGTGGAGGCTTATGTGACAGCATGTGCATACGTATAGCTAGGAACGAGAGAAATATACAGAGAGAAAAAATATTATTTGAAAAATACAACTTACTAATTCATTTAAACGATTATCCTGTTGTTTAGATTGAACCCCCACCATCTTTTCTTCAATGTTTGTTTCATTGTTAGTGTTTACAGTTTTCGATGATAAATCCAATGGTGACTGTACAACAAGAAAATAAAGAAAAACATTATTATAGAGTTTGTATATTCTTATAAAATTTATAATTAATATTTACTAATAAAAACTATAATTCAAAGGTTAAAAGTACCTCAATAGAAACAGGCTCACTGTTGCCTTGTAATGTTCTATCAGCAGTGAAATAGTTTTCATTCTAAAAAACAAAATATAAATGAATCACTACTACATAAAGTTTAATTATTATAATATTTAATTGATAGCTTATCTAATTAAATAAATAAAAAATATTAAAAAAATAATATAAATAATAATAAATAATAATATTAATAATAAAAAAATAATAATAAATTCAAATTCAAATTTTTAAGGTATAATTTACAATTGTAAGTGTACCTGATAACACTGTGTGTTTTTTATAGGAGTGAACGACCGCATGCTCAAATCCATTATTCGTGGATCCTTTAAACGGCTTTCTTCAAAATCACAAAACGGTTCTACACAACGTCTATATGGACGTACTATTGTCACTGTATGTTTCACTGATTCAATTTTTTTTATTTTAATGCGAGAACTCATTACACTACATAGAGAATCTGCATCTTTCTCTGCAGATGTTACACTACCAAGGTTCTGGATCGGACTGACTAGAAAACGTTACTTTTCTTTCCCACGAAAGAATTTGGAAACGTGATGAGAAGCACTTGAGATTTTCTCACTACAAGGCTACGTATGAACACTCGCGCACGCACCAGACCACACACTTGTTTTTCGTCAACTCATTTTCTAACTAGGGGAACATATACTTAGAGAGACAAAACCTCAGATGAGTCTAAAAGCATTTTTTACAAAGAAAATATTTGCAACATGTAACATCATGAGGTTTTACAAATTTATGAAAAGTAGCACTCTTAATTTAGCGTGTAAATAATTATTTTTTTATCGTACAAAATAACTGATTATGCTCTTTTCATTATATATGATAATGTTGTTTATAAGAAACAATATTTGATTGTATTCCCAATATTAATAAACGTGCTGCACTTCATAAAATATATAAATAATGATAATGATAATGATATTAATAATAATAATACTAAGATTTTTTTTCTTTTTTTCTCGAAGGTATGTAGGAAATATCACCTAAGGCACACTCGACTAGGTCCGCACGGCCGGACATTTTTTTGAAACGTCAACCGAATTGGATTCAATTTTGTATATTTACTTTTGAAATAATAGTTGAAGAAATTATTCATTTTTTTCAATGTGGTAAGGGTCGAAATAACTTGAACATATATACTCCTCACATTCACTACAATAATTTTTGGAATTTTCTTCCTTGGCTGCTTTCCCAACGGTCCTTTTCAGGATAGTTGGCGAGATTTCCAATCTGGTAAAGTGTTGATTTCTCTAACTTTAAAGTCTTTCTCAAGATAGTTAGAGGATATCTACTTTATTGGGCTATTTGTAACTATCCTGTTCAGGATACTAGGTTAGTTATTTCTCACAGTTAGTCGTTTATTCTTGTAGCAATTTTTCCAAGGTTATCAGATAATTTTTTCATCAGTTTGTCATAAATAAGTTTTATAAAACTTTCGCAAATATGTCGAAACGTAAGTCTATAGAGAATGACAGTTTTGATCAAAGTATTGAAGATGATAATGTTTATGATTATGACAGTGAAGATGAACATATCTATGAAGAAGTTTTATTTGTACCAAACGATGAAAACAGTGACGTAGAGGGTTTGAACAGTGATAACGAAATCGATCAACGTCACCCTCTCACTGATGCAACAGTCTCTTCTTACGAAGACGCTTATCGAAATTTTTCCCCGAATGATAAAATGTTAGAATAGTCACACTCTTACAAATGGTTAGATAATGAAAAAGTATACAATTCTCAACTTGACTCAGAAATATTTAATTTTGACGCAATAAAACAGAAAGTCCTAGACAAAAGTCCTCGAGAATTATTTGAAATATTTTCCCAACCACTCAGACAGCATTTCGCCCACGATGTTCTCAGGCGTGAATTGTCCGTCCGAGCCGAGAAGAGCTGTTCTTTCTTTGTTCCACTTTTCGCAGACGAATAACGTGTGAAACGCATCGTCGCAATCAGCAGACCAGAAGATGCAACTCGGGCTCTGAACCTTCCCCATACGATTGAGGTATGTACAGAAGTACCCATGGTCATTCAGGAATTGGGTTAGGTAGTCATTTACTAATAATAATAATAATAATAATAATAATAATAAAAATGATAATATAAATAATAATAATTAGTTACTTTCATATTATACTTATTCTAAAGAGGAGTGTTTTTATATTATGATATTGAGCTCTTGCAATAGACTACAGAAGGTAAAAAAGTATTGCATAGAATTAACCCATTAACGCCTGAATGCACTGGATTTTTACTCGAAATTCAAGCCTGTGTATTTCCATGAGAGCGGCCATATTTTTCACGAAAAGTACCTAGATGGGGGTTTTCGAGGTCGCTCTTTCTGAATATGCCACGTAAAATTGTTTAAAAAATGATTTAGTATTAGATTTTTGCGATTTACACAAAAAAATCCCATGTTTTTACATCACTTTTTTCTAAATGTTTAGTATCACCAATTTACTTCCTGATTAGGACCCAGTTTAAACGTGCACCCAAGACCTGCGCTTAAAATATATCTGAGTGGTTTAATTTTTTTTAATATGGCAGATCCAAGATAACGGCCGAGACCGCTGTTATTCACGATATTTCACTATTACATCGATTCTTACGCCTCTAGATACTTTTTGATAGACTATAGCACCGTACCTATATATTTTCAGGCCCGCTGAATCCAAATTTAATGTCTGTTAAACCCCAATTTTTCACCATTTATCCCTAACCTCAAAAAATACCCAAATCACTAAAATAACACTCTTTTAGGTTGAGAAATCAAGCTTGCCCACCATATCTATATGTTTTCGGTTTCACTGAATCCGAATTCGATGTCTGTTTTACGCCATCTAGTTCTATTCGTCCCTAACCTAAAAAAATACACCTAAATCACTAAGATGTCAATTTTTAGAGTGAGGAATAAAGCCTAACCACAATATCCGAACCTGATGTCCGTAAACGTAAGTTAAAACTTTAACTGGTCATCATTTATCCCTAACCTCAAAAAATACCCCAAATTGTTCAAACGGTCATTTTCAGGTGAAGGAATTAAGCTTCATCATTATATTCAGATGATTTGCCTCAAACAGCACACTGAGGTGCTCTATACAAATATACTTTCGAAAGCCGTATGGCACTTTTTGAAACCCACCATGGTGCTCCAAATATCGCACCTGGAGTATATAAAAAACACGTAATAATGGATAATATTATGAATGGCGACCGAAACCGCTCTTTATTACGAAATTACACTATTACAGCGATTCTTTTACCATTAAGGCTTATTTCTTCCACAAATATCATATAAGAATCATCGAAATGCTTGTAGCATTGCGTAGAAAATATGTTGCAACAATGATCGTTATTGTAATTACAAAATGGCGGTCTCAAATGCAAGAGATGCCTGAAATTGTTGTTTATAATGTTAGTGCTGTTATATATATATATATATATATATATATATATATATATATATATATATATATATATATATATATACTAGGGGGGCTGCACCCCCTGCTCGCTCCGCTCACCAACCCCCACATCTTACAACAATAGTTAAAATTATTTGTTTATTTATTTATTTATTTATTTATTTAACCAGAGTAATACATCGTAATACATGTTGTAGTTAATCTCCAGATATATTAATTATATCTGGAGTAACCCACATCCTATAGAGGTAGTCAGAGCTACCTGTACATAGGTCCGGTGTGTATAATAACTTAATAATTAACTTACAATCTAAGTAAAACTAAAAACTAACTTAAAACCTAAGTGTCCAAGTACATATTTGTCTTGGATAAAGTAACAGTGACTTGTTGATGTTTATAATATATTCGTACTTATCCATTTTTTTAATTTTTTCTTATTATAAATCTTTGATATGTCTAGTATTTTAAGATTTATATTAATTGTTGGTAAGCAGTTATAAACTTGTATTGCTCTAATGTGATTACTCTTATCACTTACAGCTTTTGAACATTTTGGTGGTATAATAAGTTTATTTCTGGTTTTGCTTTTAGACGTTAAGTATAAATTCTTGAGTTCATTATAATTATACGATACGCATTCATAAGCAAAAATTTGTTTTAAATTTAATGGGTTGTCCTGATTGAAACTATTTTTCTTAACAATTTTTAGGATTCTATTCTGAGTCTTTTGAAGTAACTCCAGATTGTTTCTGTATGCACCACCCCAAGCTATATTTCCATAAGTAATTATACTATGAAAAAATGCATAGTATATTATCTTAAGTGTATCAGATTGCATGTATTTTGACATTTTGTAAAGTATAAATAATATATATATTGTTTTCTTTATTATATATTCAATATCTCTGTCCCATTTTAGATTGTAATCAAATACAATACCTAGATATTTACAATATTCTACCCTACAAATTTTAGTACCCTGTATTTTTATGTTCATATCTTTAGGAACACTATCACAGTAATTGCCAAATGTTATGTAGGTTGTTTTATTTATATTTAAAGATAGTTTGTTCAGAGCTAACCAATTAGCTATATCATCCAAGTACTTATTCATTTTATTTTCAACTTTTTCCCAGGTATCATCAGATGCTATAATTGCTGTATCATCAGCATATGAGATAGTGCTGTCAGTTCTATTTATTAATAAATCATTAACGTAAATTATGAATAGAAGTGGTCCTAGTATAGTACCCTGGGGAACACCTGTGTGTATTGTTTCATATTGACTTTCTGTTATTCCAATTCTAACTTTTTGTCTCCTATTGCTTAGATAATTCATTATTAGTTTATGTGCTTTACCTCTTATACCATAATTATATAATTTATCTAATAAGATAGAATGGTTTACAGTATCAAACGCCTTAGCTAAGTCTAGGAATGTGATTGCTATTGGTTTGCTTTTGTCTAAATTGCTATATATTTCTTTCGTTATATAACTAAGAGCATCTTTAGTACCTTTATTTTAATCCATATTGATTGTGAGTTAATAGTTTAAATTTATCAAAAAATTCTTGTAATCTTACAAAAACAATTTTTTCTAGAACTTTTGCTATATTTGAGATTAAGGATATGGGCCTATAATTTGATATTTCCATTTTGTTTCCAGCTTTAAAGATAGGTACTACCTCAGCTGTTTTCAATGATTCAGGCCATATTGATTTTTCTAGACATATATTAAATATATGAGTTAATGCATTTACGATTAGATTTGATAGTATTTTCAAAGCTTTTGTTCGGATTTTATCAACACCACCATTTTTTAATTTCATATTTTCAATTATTTGTAAAATTTCAAAATTATTAGTTGGTTTTATAAAAATAGAGTTGCAATTCATGGGTAGTAGTTTTAATATCTTACCCTGCGGAATATTAATTTTATTACTTAAATTCATTCCTATTTTGCAAAAATATGAGTTCATTTGATTGGCAATTTTTGTAGGGTCATCTATTATTTCATCGTTATTCATTATTATTTTATTAATTGTATTATTATTTTGCGATTTAGTACCCAGTTTACTTTTTATATGTTTCCATAGTTGTTTGGAATTATTGCTACTTTTTATTATTAAATTTCTTTCATGCTTAGTCTTAGCTTCTTTAATAATTTTATCAAGACTCTTTGTGTAATTCCTATATTCTAATTTTATTCTTTCGTTATTAGGTTCATTACGCATTTTGACATATAATTGTCCTTTTCTATCACATGAGATCATAATAGCTTTAGTGATCCAATCCTTTCTTGGTTTCTTCATTTTATTTTTTCCATTTTTTAACACATATTTAGATTTTTCTAAACAGTCTTGTATTTCAGTAATTAAAATTGTTGTAGCTTCTTCAGGATCATGCATTGATTCAATTATATTCCAATTTTTCATAGCAGCTACTCTGCGTAGTTTAATGTAATCATACTTATAGCAAATATTTTCTTTATTTAATGTTTGTGAATTGTTTATTTTTATAAATAATGGATAATGATCTGTAAATGGTATTAAAAGTTTGAAGGATTTAGTGTCTAGAGATTTGGTTTTTATATATATGTTATCAATGCATGTGCCTTCTCCACTATTATCATTTGGTCTAGTTTGCTTGGCATTATTAATTCTTATAAGGAAATAATATAATTATTTTTTCTATTTTTTCCATACCACCTATGAGGTAAATAGAAAGGTGCGTTGATTTTTTTGTTTTGCTTAATTTACTAATAATCATATTTAATAATGTACTGATAAATAAATGTGATTTATTGACATGATAAACTCACATATATTTTTCATGATAATCATTTAATTATCAGAATCCCTTTCCCACCTATATTGAAAAAGGTTAACTTAAAAATCATTACGATAAACTGTATAATAATTAACGTAGATAATTCTATATTATATTTATCATTCAAGTATTTGTTATAATTTTTAATTTATTAATTTTCAATAGAGATTACCGATCTGTCTCCTTCCTATCTCCGGTGTGTATACCCAATAAAATAAAATTTTATAGAACACTATTTAACGTGTAAAATACATTTATATATACCACTTGTGTATATTTAGATCTATTTATCAATTTAAAATTAATATGTTCTACTTAATTTTTTTCTAATGGGTATAAAAAAGTAATCATATAAATATACTCTTAAAAGGAAAAAAACTTGTTGAATTGAAAAATATTACAATTACAAAAACATATAATAAAAATTTTTAATAAAATAAAATGAAATACTTTCTTACATAATAAGGTTGTGCTTATAAAATATTAATACACCAAGTCTTGAAATCATATTAAATACTCACGTTATTAATTATATGATTACTTTTATGATTGGCTAATGTGCTTTGAATATTTTATTAATTTTTCTTTATTTTAATAATTAGTTATAATATGTGAATATATGAAACATTAAAAATTTAAAGTGGAAATATGGCATATTCAAATAAATAAATGATTAACCAAATTTTATAACCCATACAATACACGCAATATTTGTAACGTATTTATAATACTTTTCCAAACTTTCTGAAAGATAATAATTTAAAATTGGATCATTGTTTTCTACCTTTAACATTAAAATTTCAGAGACCTGCAACCGTATATAACATGGTACGTTTTCCCAATTTTTGAAAATTTCTAAATCACCATCTTTTCCAACAAAATTGTCTATTTCATTATTTAATTTAGTGTAATCTAAATTTTTATCTACAGAATGTAAATAATTTTCATATTCTTCTTCCTGTTCTAAATAGTCATCAATTTGTTCGTTTAAATCTTGTAAATTTCGCAAATCTTCGGCATTTTGTAAATCCTTTAACTTATCGTAACAATTTTGAATTGGATCCCACTCCATACTATCGTCAATTTGTTCATCTAAAGCCTCTAAAGATTCTAAGTTTCGTAAATTTTCCATTCCTTCATTATGATCTTGATTTAATTTCCGTTCCATATTATCCATCTTTATAATTTTCGAATATATATTAAAAATGTAATGAGAACTGTTTTTCCAATAGTTTATTTTATTTTTATTTATTTATAGATACATTTTAATTATATTTTAAAATATGATGTTAATTTTCAAAAATTTCTTGCCATACTACATTAGCAATTTCTGTTAAATTTTCAGACTCATTTTGTATACATACTTTTTCTGGGTCTTTACATCTAGATAAAAGAACATATCATTGGCCATGAGAAAACAAAGGTCTTTTTATAAATATTCCTATCTCATCAGAACTTTGACCTTGGAATTTATTTATATTCATTGCGAATGCTAATACAATAGGAAATTGTTTTCTATAAAGAATAAACGGTAATGATGATGATTCTCCAGTATTTAAGGTTATTCGTGGAATGAATACCCTATCTCCAATTTTTTCTCATGTTATTATTTCTGCTTCAATATTATATTTAAATAATTTTATTAATTTTAATCTTGTACCGTTACATAAACCATCAGTAATACTTAAATTTCTAATCAACATATTAAATTAAACAAAACAAAAAAATCAACGCACACATCTATTTACCTCCTGGGTTGTGTGGAAAAAATAGAAGAAACTTTTATTTAAATGTTATTTTACAAAAAAATTGGATTGATAATTGAAAACTTTATCAATAAAAAATTGTCTTGAAATCCTAAAACAATTTAACTGAATTTAATTTAAATTTTTAAATGTTTTTCAAATAATGTAACCACTCCATATAACACAAAAAAACGAAGCTATCTATTTATCAATTTCTCTATGTACCTGAAAGATCGTTTCTATCTATTTATAAGTCTGGATATTTTCCTTTTAATCATTATGAGAGATTTTTTAAAAACATTGTATAAAACTAAATACAATAAGGGGGTGGCTGAGGGGGGAAGAGGGGGCGGAGAGGTGCACGAGGAGGGGAAAGAGCGGGGAGGAGGACGAGGTGAGGGGGGTCAAATGAGGGGCTGAGGGGGGAGGAGGGTCCATGTGGAAGTCTACAAAAGTGAAAAATAGTGTAAAAAGTAAAATTTAATGCTATTTTGAGAAAATATCGCAAAAGGAGGGGCTGAGGGGGGTGAGGGGTGATGAGGGGGGGCTGGGTGGTAGAGTTAGCGAATTAACTATATTTTTATAAGAATAATTCAAATTTCTATTACAAATATGTATATGTATATATATATATATATATATATATATATATATATATATATATATATATATATATATATATATATATATATATATATATTTATATATATATATACATATACATATTTGTAATAGAAATTTGAATTATTCTTATAAAAATAACCCAAGTCCATTTTCTTGATCTAATGATTGGCAGTACTCTATTATAATACATGCCGGGAATGTCAACGCCGCCCATGAATTTGTTGTAGATGCAGAAAGCTTTTGCGTCCCGGAACCACGGTATATGAATATTAGGCAAATTATTAAGAAACTTATAATTAATTGCCAATCGGCATACGCCGTCAAGCAATCAAACATAGACCTCCAAAGGGTCATAATTTTATTTAAATTTGAGCGCCAGGCACTGTATTCAGATTTAGTTAAAATTTTACAAACGGTGACGAGCAGCGCCCCTCCTCATATTCTTTGAATTTATTAGGTGCTTCTCCCCCAAAGGGAGTTCTAATTTATATTAACTACTTTTAGTGTTCACACTCAGACACGGCTAGTTAAGAGTTGTTTCTACACGCGGAGAGTCGTGGGGTCTCGACGGTTACAGCTTCCTTGCATTTATTTCACCTTTACACGCGAAAACATAAGCGAAGTTTGTTCAAACAGACACATAGGAGTGAGGCAACACAAAAAAAACTAATATGATCTCTATATCTAGATTTAAAATGAATGCAGTGCCTTTATTTCACTGAGAACCTATGCGAGTGAGAGAGCACGCTGTAGATTTTATACAATAACGTTTTAGCGAGTCTCCCACGAGGCACCTCGTTGAAAGTAACAAAGTTTTCCGTGAGTTAACAAAATTCAAATTTTGAACCAAGGTACAATTTTACAGAAGTTCGCCAACGAAATTATCGCTACATCCACCTTAATTCTGAATCTTACATTTTATCTCTAAACCGTACTAAATTTAACGTATCTAATTTTTCTAATTTAACTTTTCCTTGAAAATAGTCTTAATTTAAATTTAATTAATTATATAAAAAATTGTATCAATAAAATTGTATGAAAATAATCTATTATACGCCCGGGGCAGGAAAGGCAACCAGGCGTCGAATTACTGGCCCATATTAGACACAAAAACGTGGTGACTTAGCTCAGTGTCCTTCTCGTCGATGGCGTGGAGGCTGAAGCGAGTAGCGCAGTCACACGAAGAGGTTCGGCGAGAAGTTATACAAAAAAACCAAATCAAATTTACAAAAAAAATATAATTTGTATAAAAAAGTAAAAAATTATATGACTGAACACAAGAAAAAAATCAAAGTCCAGAAGGGACTCGCGGCGCGGATGTTGGATGAAGTCCCGTGGCCAGGAAGGTGTTGGTCGCCCGGGAGGCCGGAGAAGAGTCTGCCGAGTCTGAGCTCGCTGCCGGCTCGAAGGCCTTGGACCCGCCTTCCACGTCGCTGCCTCTGATTGGTGACTTCTCGTCGTCGCCAGGCTCTCTGATTTGAGAGCAACCCTCACATCAGGTTGGAATTTCTGGTTCTCGCCTCTGGTCTTCTTCACCCCGAAATCGCCTGATGCTGTAACAATCGTATTGCGTAAGGCACTGGAAGTTTCCATGCTCGCTGGGGGAGAAGTTAGGAGACACTGTATATAGAGATGTCTATAGTGCATTGCCTGGCAATAGTCCGTGGGCTGTTACGTAATTGCCGTACGCCCTTGGAAAGAAAAATAAGCTTCTACAGTATGGAGTATTTTGCCTTACCAGGTAGATGTTTAGAACTGAGAGAGACAGAGTAAGGAGAGAGTAGCTGTGTTCTTCGACGATTTACTTAACTTGTAGCTAATGCTGGCGGTCGACGGTGACGCTCGTTGCGATGATATTATACGGCGAGCTGCGAGGTACGTATTATGGACGTTTCAGCCGTGCCTGGGCTCGTTGCCTTTGAGAAGCAGCGGGACACACCTCTTGATGGGCTGTTGATGATGACTGACGCCAGATTTCCGCCGTAAAAAAAAGTTGCTTTTTGTTTCCTAAAAAATTAATTCGAATCTACACAGTATTTTTTTCTAAGCTACTATCATTCAGAACGCAAGGTGGAGAGACTCATCTCGCGGCCATGGCAGGATTTCGTCTCAAAATCGGCCTTTGATGTATTAGTCGCGCGTGAGTGAAGCGGAGAAAATCTTCTCCCCGCGTTACAACTGTGATAAAATTTACTACTTAATATGCCGTAAACACAACTCAGCTTCTTGACACTATGTGGCGAGACACACGCGGCGCGCTTCCCTGTAACAGAACAGCGAGGTTTCGGTAATATAAGGAGGCTCACTCTGTCGCGTCACTCGACAGTCTAAATTTAGTATGGATTGTCTTCACCATATTTTCCGTGTTAGAGATCACGTTTGAGTGGCAGGCTAACGGATAAAGAACATACTTTCTCATCTACTCAATTTATTTATAATATATAAATACACACACATATAAAAAAAACTGAAACTATATAAATCTGGTGAAAATATATGTGTGTATGTATATATATATATATATATATATATATATATATATATATATATATATATATATATATATATATATATATGTATATATATATACATACACACATATATTTACACCAGATTTATATAGTTTCAGTTACAATTTGGTCATATCATCAAAATATATTGTACCCGTGAAGAGCTTATTCGAATTTCAATGTAATGTATTTATCACCAGCACTACTTTTTTGCATTTTTTCTACGTACGAAAACGTTAGATCGCAAGTTTTGTGGACCATCTCAGATAATTTTTCATAGAATTATAATATGGTATTTATCATTGCTCATTTATTTCTATTATGCCTAAGAGAAAAAGTGATTCTGCTAAAACTTCTTCTACGAAAAGAAGCAGAATAAATAATCATTCTTCTGAAGATTCTTTTGAGGTCGAAGAACAAGAAGATTCTCGTGAATCTGAAGATGAGAATAACGACATAAATAATTGTGATAATAATGGAGACGAAATATCCCTGTCATCTCAACCATATAGTAGAATATCTAAGAATTATAACACATCACAAAAGAAATTGGAAGAAAATCATAAATACAAATGGATAAAACGAGAAAAAATATACGATAGGTCTCCGATAAATTAAATATTCTTATCAAATGCAGATAAAAAAAAGATTTCAATGAGTTCTCCTACTGAATTATTTGAAATTTTTTTTCAATTTATATGAAAAATTACATTATTGAAGCTACGAAAATAAATGGGCTTGAAATTTCCCTACAAGAATGCTACACTTTCTTGGGCATTATTATTTTCACGACTTATAACAAAAGGTTATCTCAAAGAGATTATTGGTCAATGGATCCTCATTTCAGATCTGACGTTGTAGTAAATGTTATGAGCCGTGATACTTTTGAAATTATCAAATCAAAAATAAAGTTTTATAAGCCAGCAGATGAAAATAAAAATGATAGGGCTTGGCGCGTACGACCTATAAAGAATATGTTAAAAAAAATTGACACAATTCGGAGTTTTTTCTTCAGCTCTATCTATTGACGAAATGATGCTAAAATATTTCGGAAGGAGCAATTTCAAGAAAGTGCATCAAAGGTAAACCTATCAGATACGGAATAAAACAGTGGGCATTATGTGGTCCCGATGGTTATTGTTTCGATTGCGACGTTTATTGTGGAACAAATTCTGAAAATAGTGATGTTTTATCTAAATATTCAATGGGTAGTCACGTCGTACTTCAAATGTTACGCCAAGTTTTGTGCAAAGCTACACCTCGGAAACTCAATCAATACCATGTGTATTTCGATAATCTTTTCTGTTGTCCCGACGTATTGGTGCATTTGAAAAAAGCTGGCATTCGTGCAACTGGCACTGTCAGACCTAATAGAAGAAGTGCAAAAAACGATATTCCGAAAGATGCTGCTAGGGGTACCCAGGGTGTGAAACATGATAAAAATAGTGGAGTAAATTTTATCACAGTGCAAGATTCAAAATTAGTTTCTATTCTCCCTACAGCAGCAGGTGTCACCCCTGTAGGTACTGTAAAACGATATAACAAAGAAGCCAAAAAAAACGTAGATTTGCAGTTTCTAAATGTTTTCTATATCTACAATAAATTTATGGGCGGCGTCGATATTCACGACATGTATTGTAATAGAGTACTGCCAATCGTTAGATCAAAAAATGAATTTGGGTTATTTCTATACGAATAATTCACACTTCTATTACAAATTTGACTGTATTTTTGAATATTGCTAATGAAGGGAAAAAAAGTGGAATAAAAGAACTTGTTACAATTATAGGTAAAAGTTATTGGAGAAACATTGCTGATTTGAAAAATCATACAATATAGAAAAAAGATAAACAAAAAAACTGTTCAAAACCATAGTGTAAGATAAGAACTAGAAAGTACTGCATAAACTGTAATGCATATTATTATGGCTTGTTTCAAGAACACTAATGAAAAATAGCTACAAGTTTTAAAAATCAAAAACAACAAAAAGTAATAAAATATAACATTTTCTTTAAAATAAAAAAAATATATATATTTAAACAATTTTTATATATTTTATATATAAAACTAAAATTATAAATAACAATTTCAGATATCTCCTATAATTCATTAACACCACATTTTGTGTGCGTTACACATTTAATAGTCGGTCGAACGTGTAGGCATGGTTGAACGAGCTGCTCAGTACAGGTCCGATGCTCGTCAAAACATATGTTTAAAAAACCTAATTCCGAATAAGAAGCGTAGATTGAAGACAGGCTATACGCAGCCTTGCCCAGTACCCTCACTATACACACACACTAGTTGCGGTCACGACACTCCCCCTCGGTGACACAGAGCAAGCGAGCTGAAGCAGCCGATGATGCCGCACAGCTGCCATCCCATAGAGCCTCGCATAGGCTGGAGTCGGCTGGCATTGGCTGGGGTGAGCTGAGCGTGTCCTGGTGTCTCCTCTCCTTGCTCCCTTCCTCTTGAACCAACCTGAATGATGCTTCTCCAGATACTCCTGAGGCCGACAGTATACACCCTAGAAAATATAAAGAGGGGTTAGCCTACAGCAGATACGGAAAACAAACTGGAACTCTCTTATCTGGTTCGGAGAGTTTGTAGAGGCAGTATGGCCTCCCAGACGCAGCATCGTAGCCCAGCTCCTAGCCCGCTCCTCTATAACGGCAGCAGCATCAGTCACCGAAGCACTCACCAGTCACATAGACGCAACATAGCATTAAGGAAGGTAGGCAGACAGTGTTGAATAAAACACTGGCCTCACCTTATAGCTGTAGTGGCAGTTGAAGAGAGCAGCGTATCAAGCTGCTGAGTAATTATAACCTCTTCAAGGTTAACCGCGTCCCACTGCTTCTGTTGCAAGTACGCAGTCTTGCACCTCTCGTCTTCGTGCCCCTTCGTCGTCACAGTTGCCCAGGTGCACCTCCTGCTGGATCCCTCGTCGTACTTCCTCGTCCTGACTCCCAAAACACCGTCTGCAAGCCGTCGACTGTGGGCCGTATGGCGTGACGTCACCCCAAGCAGATGTTCCTCTTTCCTCCTCTTTCCTCCTCACTAGGCGCATGCGCTGCGACTTCAGCCGCGCTCGGTCGGCACTAGCGAAATCTGCGTGCAGCGCTTCCGGTACGAAGCGAGAGACTCGCTCACTTTGTACGAGTACTTAGCCGCGCTCGTAGGCACCTCGCGTTTTGTCTGCTCCGTTGCGAAAACTCTATAGTAGCTTGCTCCGATTTACGAACTTTCGTAGCTTCCCCATTTTGATTTTCCCGTCGATCTTCTCGTTCCGCGTGTGACAACCAACTTGTATTTTCGAAGGAGGCCACACCGGATTTTGAAAAGAGTAAGTTGCACAGAGTATTATTGTGCTTATCGAGTATATCTATATATATTGGAAATCTAGCGTCGCGTGCGTTTGTCGAGCATAGCGCTGCGTGTCTTCCGTTTACATTCGTATTTCGCCGCCGTATATTCTGTAGAATTCGCGTCCCTGAGTAATAACTTCTTCCCCTCTCAAATATATACCGTTTACCAACATATCGCCGTGCTCACCGTAGTTAATTTTAATTTATAAATAATTCTATGTGTCGATAGAACACTTGCAAAATCGTGCTGTGTGTTCACGCAGCGGCCGCTCCACACCTTGTAATATAAATCGAATTAACCTCAAGTGATCATGTTTTTATCCTAATTTCTTGTGACGTACTTTATTTAAAGCCTCGAATAAACATAATGTTAAAGCCTGCATGTGCGACGCAATAATCTTGGCTTATATAGTTAAAAATATTGTTATAAGTTAAACGGACATTGGATTTCGATTCAACGACCCCGAAAACATATAGATATGGTGGTTAGGTTTTATTCTTCAATCTAAAAATTGCCATCTTAGTGATTTTGGTGTGATTTTTGAGGTTAAGGACGAATGGTGACCAGTTTTTATTAAATAGACATCGAATTCGGATTCAGCGACCTGAAAAACATATAGCTATGTTGGCCAGGCTTGATTTCTCAACCTAAAAGAGTGTTATTTTTAGCAATTTGGGGTATATTTTGAGGTTAGGGGCAAATGGTGAAACATTGGGGTTAAACAGATATTGAATTTGGATTCAGCGACCCTGAAAACATATAGATTCGGTGGTATGCTCTACAAAAAAGTATCTAGAGGTGAAAGAATCGATGTAATAGTGAAATATCGTAAAAAACAGCGATTTCGGTTGCCATCTTGGATCTGCTATGTTAAAAGAAGTTAAACCACTCACATATATTTTAATTACAGATCTTAGATGCACGTTTAAACTGAGTCCCAATCAGGAAGTAAATTGGTGATACTAAATATTTAAAAAAAAGTGAAGTAAAAACATGGGATCTTTTTGTTTAAATCGCAAAAATCTAATAGTAAATCATTTTTTAAACAATTTTACGTGGCATATTCAGAAAGAACGACCTCGAAAATCCCTATCTAGGTACTTTTCGTGAAAAGATGCGGCCGCTTTCATGGAAATACACAGGCTTGAATTTCGAGTACAAATCCAGTGCATTCAGGCGTTAATGGGTTAAGAGAGTGAGAAATATATTTATAAGATATGCTTCAAGTATGTATATATGTATATATGTATTAGGCTGGCGCTTATTTCCCAAATTGCTTGAATACCGGCTCCCGTCCCGAAAATCTATTGTTTCTACCCAAAAACTATGAATGCGACCAAAAAACCCGAAAAAAATTTAAAAACCGTTTCACTTTCCAAAAAACGCTTTTTTCACTTTTTTTTTTAATTTTTCATACCTTTTCGCTCTACTTTTTCTATTAATTTTTTTAGGGACCTCTAATATACTTAGATGATTTATGAGAGTAAAAACAGTGTCTTTAACAGTGATATTGAAGCAAATAAAATCTTTTTAACCACGACTTAGTACTTTATTGCATTAAAAAACTAACAGAAACCTACTTTTTCTCGCGGTTTTTTAGTTTACAGACGGGTTCTTATCATTAGAGGTTCAAATAAGTTTTACTATAAAATAGTAGAATTATAAACCTTTACTTTCATTTTTTATAAAATTTTCAAAGTAGTTTCAGTTATATGATCATTAATAAGTTGGTAAGAAAATCAAAGTATGAAATCTGTGAACCTGCTACTCGAATCTAGGTTTAGGTTTTTCTTTTCATTTTCGAGTGCAGTTTAGATTACGCATTTACTAAAATATGACATGAAAAATAGTAATCTATTGTATTTTTTTTTAAATCTTATGTCGGATCTTCCTAAATTCGTTCCCAAAAAAAATTATTTGAGCGGATAACTAAATTTTCAATCTTGTAATATAAAATACTTTAATTTTATTTTTAAAATTGGCTTGGGTATGAAAAGAGCTGTATCAATACTGGAAATATTACAATTTCTAACCTACAACAACATTTTTAAAAAAAAATATATTTTTTCAAAAATATTATATATAAATATTATAAATATTATAAATAAATATGTATAAAATAAATACATATCATTAATACGGTTATTGTATCATTCAGTTCTTAATTTTTTTATTAAATCTTTTTTAGAAGAACTGGCTAGTAAATTTTTTCTGCTTTCATCAACAAACTGAAGTAAGTATTGTTTTTGGTCTTCATCATAAGATCGGGTATTTACATATTCTTCAGCCAAATGCATTGCCCTTTTAGCACAATCATTCACTACAGTAAGATGTTTTCATTTTTCACGACAATCCACGTATGAAGGATCATTTTCTCATAAATTGCAATCAAGATTTAAAAAATTATGGTCCAAATTAAATCTACTAAATAAGTTCAGACTTTGGCTGCTTGTAAAATAATCAAGCGTTTTATCGTATATCGCCCGGATGCCCTCATCAGATGGATCAAATTTTTTAACATCATCACCTTCATCATCTAACGGTTTGGTTTGCAATGATTGAACTATGTTTCGTTTAGTTGTGACGTCAACTTCATTATCAAAAAGCGAAAGAATACTAATTTTTGGTGACAAATACCAGAGATGATTTTGGAATTTATGTAATGTAGCATCTGATATTTTTTTATCGATATCTTTGAAATCAATTAATGATTTTATTAATTTCAAATCATTGTTTGGAGCACAAATAGCTAAAGGAGCAGTATACCATGGAGTGAGGTATCTAAATACAATGAATTTACATATAGCATATAATTTTTCTTTATCTCTCTTACTTATTTCGAAAGGTTTTCTGCATAAATACAATTTGATTGAGTAGATAGCTTTTGCCATCCAGCGAGCGTGGTAAATAGCACCTGGCTTTTTAAAATGTATTCTTTCTCCGACACCCAAGAAAATTAAACAGAGCTCTAAGAATTCTTTGTAATCATTTCTAGGCTACTGTTCTTTTAAAAATTTTTTTATATTTTGAATTACATAAGGATCTTCATTTTTTAAAGATATCTCTAGTCCAATTAATCCATTTTCGAAAGAATTTATATCAAAATTAGACCATTTATCTCGGAACCTTTTAAACATTGGTACATCAGGACCACTAGTGCCAGGAAATTTCTCTTCATATGCTGCTCTTAGTAAGAGCTCCAACATATGACGGCGACAAGCTAAATAAAACAAATCTTTCTCCATCAACTGTTCTAAAATCATGGCTGCACCACCTTTTAATTCTAAATTTGAATTTGTTGTATCGCAGCACAGTGCGTTTGTTAAATCTATCAATCCCTAATCTTTCAATGATGCATAAACCGCTGAAGCTATCGTACTCGCTTTTTGGTCTTGTAATGCCGGTACATTGATAAGTTTTGTGAATTGATCGCTGGATACTAAAATTGGAAATCTGTCCACCTTCTTGCAAGTTATATCATCTGGAATAAGTTTGCCATCCCAGTGCACAGTTAACATAGTTACAGGAGTATCTTGAATTAAGTGCTTCATGTTTTCATATTCTTGCTTCCTTATTTTAGCCCTTGCAATATTTATGGATTTTCGATTTAGAATTAACGACGACAGGTCTATGTTTAATGCATTAGCAATAAGGCCGGTTATGAAAACAGCATCTCTATCAGAAACTTTAGTTTTGTCAAAAGTTGTCACAACTTCTGGAGTCATAACAGTAATGGTACCTCTTTCGTTTTTGCTTTCATAATTTCTTCCTGTTACACCAAAAAATGTACTGCCAGAACTTTGCGAGCTTAAATATGTTTCTTCACTGGATGGTTATTGCGAGTTAAGTAATAATTGAGCTTCTGATCCTAAAAACATATATATCATTCGATTTATATCTAGAAAAATAGAAATATTTTTATATTTGTCTAAAATAAAAGTGAAAATTTTCAACATATTGATAAAGTTTTCACATGAATGTGAAAATAGTACTTTACGTATCAACGGCGTAAAACACAATTTTAGGCCTGTAAGCAATGACAACACCCGAGGGCCGGCGTACCCTGCCCTTCTTTCGGGAGAGTATAAAATATTATTTTACGCCCAAAAAACAGGGCGAAAAATTGAATTTTACGCCTACTGCATCGAAATTATTTTTACTTTTCATAATATCTGCCTTTGAGAGAATATTTTCATCCTCAATAGATCCAGCTTCGTCAGATAATGTATTTTGGCTGAATTTCTGACTGAATTCCACAACTGGCTCAACTAGTTTTGGAGGTAAACATTGATTATTCATAGCAATATCTCCCTGGGATAAAATGTCTTCATCTGTAATTGAACATGAAAGTTAAAAAAGACCAAATAGAATAATATTCAAATTGTTACATATTATAAAAGCATTATTTACCTGAAAGATTTCCAGATTCAATAATAGGTATTTTGCTTTTTATATAATTAATAGGTTTTTTCAGAAAAACTTTTTGTACTTTAACATCCATTGAACTAAGTAACACGATTACAGTGTCTTGTGAAATGTCAAATACATCAGGCAATTCTTCAAGAAAATTAGTAACTTTTGTAGACATTCTATCCTGAAATTTTCTTACTTCTGCAAAGGAGTTGTACAGTTTTTGTAATTTGTCATTACAATGATCAATTCTTTTAGTTTTTATTGATAATTCTTCCCATATACTTATAACTTCCTTTATTACAATCTTAACAGCATCTACTAATTTGGAATTTTTCTTTTGAGTTTCATACAGTAGTCTTTGAAGAACATTTAATTTGGATGGTAAATATATTTTATTAAATTCAGAAATCACGTTATTATAATGCATATGAATAATATGCTTTTGCGTTAAATTATTTCATGGGTATATTCCTGGTAAGAACTGAATCTGTGAAGTGGCCATTTTCTGACCAGTGAGACTAGAAAGTGGGAAGTTTTAATTGCTATTTTCTGAGCACAATGAAACGCTTTTTAACCTATTTCAGTCCCAGTTTTTGGACTCACTTATTACTGACCATTTACTGTATATTAAATATCTAAAATAAATGGGTCAAAAAGTACCTATAATTAATGAGCTGTAAATTATTATTTTTAACGAAATAATTTATTATTTAGACATAAATATTATTAACATAACAAATTAAAAAGTACATTACAGTTCGGTAGTCAAAAGTCAGTGTAAGAGCCAATCTTGGATGATGTTTTATAGAACTATCATTATAATGCCATTTCTACTGAAGTGAAGTTACACATTTGAACTTTTGTGTAAATATTTGTTACATCAGTCAGGAATATTCTATGAATTCAGTTTTTACTTAACTGTCTCTATTAAAATCTTGTTATCAAAATTTATGTTAATTTTTACATTGGCGCAGTCAAATTTTTACAAAAGTTGCTATAGAAGATCTAAGTAATTATAGTCAATTACATATCCGGATTATAATATATGCATACTTGAAGAAAATTATAACAATTTGGCCTTTCGCTTAATGCATTACTAAGAATTTTTACTTTTAAAAGTTATAAAAGGTTTCGAATACAGTTTTCCAATTTTTTTTCTTGTTCGCAACCCAACAGACCTGAAGAGCTGATGTTTTGTGTTCAAATTTTATGTATACATTCTAAATATTGTTTCACAATTACAGAAGAAATGTATACATAAAACAATAGCTCTTCAGTTGTGCTAGGATTCGAATAAGAACAAAAATTGGAAAACTGCATTCGAAACCTTTTATAACTTTTAAAAATAAAAATTCTTAGTTATGCATTAAGCGAAAGGCCAAATTGTTATAATTTTCTTCAAATATAAATATATTATAATCCAGAAAATAATTGACTATAATTACTTATCTTATCTTCTATAGCAACTTTTATAGAAATTTGACTGCGCCAATGTAAAAATTAACATAAATTTTGATAAAAAGATTCTAATAGAGACAGTGAAGTAACAACTATATTCGTAGCATATTGTTGACTGATGTAACAAGTAGCTGCCCAAAATTTCAGATGTGTGACTTCACTGCAGTAGAAACGGCATTATAATGTCAGTTCTATAAAACATCATCCAAGATTGGCTCTCACGCTGACTTTAGACTACTAACTGTAACGAACACAAAGATATTATTTCTTTTTAATCCTCCTGCGCAGAAGTTTATTTTCGTGTATATGGACTAGATCGAATGTAAGTCTCAACAATATTTTCTGCAAATTCGTAACATTTTCTAAATAATAGCTATACTATTTAGCTTTAATTTGAGAGGTTGTAGATGTCCCAACAAAGTAAAGATTTAAATTTGTGATACAAAATTTATACAAAAATGACGTGCGGTTTGGACGAGTATACTCGGCTCTCTGCGCAGGGGGGTTAAATTGTGCTTTTTAATGATTACTGAAAGTTATACACAATAAAATTAATAATATGAAGATGATTATAAATCAAATCAAAGGATATGATCTTTTATTATAAAATTAACGTATAATAAGCTAATTCTTCAGCTTATTTGTCTACTAGAGAGAATCCTAACTTTAAACCACTTATAATTAGGAGTAACTAGTCATTTTTTTATGGAATATAACACGAGTATTTTTCCTATTTAAAATGTACACAATATGGTCACTTTGTGTACATGAAATATGTCAACATTTAAAATGCCCATTTTCTGACTTAGTGCCTATTTTAAATAGGATTTTTTCTACCAGGGTAGGAGTCGAAATGGAAAGTATTTTAGTTAAAGTCACTCAAAATATTGTATATTGTTTTACAATCACAAAAAAATATACGTGCAAAAAATCAAATCTCTAGCCCTATTAGTATTTGAAAAAGAGCAAAATCAAGAATTGGAAGACAGGCATCGTTCGCAAAATCTCTTATAACTCTTAAAAATAAATATTCTCACTAATGTATTCAGATAAAAATACACTGAAACCCTGAAATATAATGGGCTACAGTTAGTTGTTCTTCAATAACAATTCTCATAATAAATTACACATGCCAAATATAAAATTGATATATGTCTTAAAAGTAAAATACAAATATAAACAGTTAAGTCAAAACTGTCGAGATTACATATTTCTTGATCTGGATAATATAGTAAGATTTTTCACAAAATTTTAGATGTCTATCGTAGCAATGCCACTCGCACCACTCTATAGTTACACAAAGATTTAACCTTAAAATTCCTTTTACTCTGGATATGTATAAAAATTTCAATGACCATAAAAATATTATTTTTCATTCACAGTAGATTATTTATGTCAAATAAGATTCTGCTGATCTACTTGGTCATTAAATAATACATAATTCACTTCATGTTATCAATTTTTGCTAACCAAATGCTATCAGTTTGCTTACGTTTCTACCATGGTTCTTAAAATTAATAAATGTTTCTTAAAATTAGCAAGTTAATGTATTTTTTGTATTAAAAAAATTATTTCCTAGTTTAATAACTTTTACCGTTTGGAAAGAATTTTCCTTAAATTTACACCATGGTAGAAATTGGTACAGTAAAATTGGTACAGAGGATCTAATAGTAACAATTGATATTAGCAATATAATTCGACGAACGCACAAATTCCCATAGGCCTGAACTGGTCAATGTTAATAGAGACAGTTAAGTTAAAACTGACCTATCAGCATGTTTTTAAATAATTTTTCAATATCTGCAAAACATTTCAATTGTCGAGATGTCTCTAGTACCAAGCATCAAATATAAACTTTTTTAAGCGGGAATTAAATTTTTATAAAAAGCACAAGACTTTCTGCGTATTATGCAATTAACTATGACCTATGAGTAGAATGTTATTCAAGTTATTATTTTACCTATATTTGTGTAGTCTTTAAACTAACAACTTCTGACGTACACTTAATCTATTTTAACAGTGCTGCAATGTTTTTACAATTTAAATAAATATATTTTTTTCAATAATAATTTTAAATGTAAACAAATTACTTTAATTACTCGCTATTATTATTATTTATAGTTTATTAATATAGGTTAATCTAACCTAAACATCGTATCCCAAGGATTTAAACAAATTTTTTTTTTCTGAATAACTTATTTTTTACACATATATTGTTTTACTTACTTCAATAATATAGTGCTCCAAAATTCTTAGTAATAATATTTTTCACTGAATGTTTTTCGCAGACTTATTACAGTCACAGCAGAAATACACATGTATTATACATGTATTCCATCTATAAACTGCAATTACTAATTATCTATTAGTCTAGAATCAAAGCTTTGACGCTAACCTCAAAGCATTAAATGCAAGGAATTTTATTAATTGTCAATTAGTCTCCAATCGATGCTTTGAAAGCATTAGGCCCGTTACACGTAAAAAGGAACAGCGAAAAGGAACAGATACAAGAAGATAACATTGGTTAGTATATCTATATATGTGACGAACAGCTATAGATACAAGGAACAACGCGCTGTTCCTCGTAGATACAAGGAACAACACGCTGTTCCTCACATATATAGAATACTAACCAATGTTATCTTCTTGTATCTGTTCCTGTAACTGTCCCTTTTAGCTGTTCCTTTTTGCGTGTAACGGGCCTTACAGTAAGGAATTTTATTAATCAAGGAAACAAAATAGTCTGCGTTGGACATCAAGGATTTTATCGTGGATGTTTATCTGCAAGTTCAGAGGCCGAAGCGATTTCCGTGGCGAGCAGCTAACTTTACGCTATAAAAATTCTTTGATTTTTTCATTTTCTTACCAACTTTGAATGATCATATCTCGGTAACTGAAACCACTTTGAAAATTTTATAAAAAAAGAAAGTAAAGATTTATAATTCTACTATTTTATAGTAAAACTTATTTGAACCTCTAATGATAAGAACCGTCTGTAAACTAAAAAACCGCGAACAAAAGTAGGTTTTTGTGAGTTTTTTAATGAAATAAAGTACTAAGTCGTGGTTAAAAAGATTTTATTTGCTTCAATATCACTGTTAAAGACATTGTTTTTACTCACATAAATCATCTAAGTATATTAGAGGTCCCTAAAAAATTAATAGAAAAAGTAGAGCGAAAAGGTATGAAAAATTTGAAAAAAAGTGAAAAAAGCGTTTTTTGGAAAGTGAAACGGGTTTTAAACATTTTTTTTCGGGTTTCTTGGTTGCATTCATAGTTTTTGGGTAGAAACAATAGATTTTCGGGGCGGGAGCCGGTATTCAAGCAATTTGGGAAATAAGCGCCAGCCTAATATGTATATACAAAGCCGAAAAGAGAAACATTTTCAATATTTATTTTGATAATGGTAATTATAGATCGCTGTTACCCTACTAGTTCAAGGTCTAGCTTTCTAAAATTGCCGATAGATGGAGACTGGTAACAGTGTGCGTTGAATATCAGTCGATAGAAGATACAGTTCTTCACAAATCTTTACATTCATTTACTACAGGGAGACTAATGAATATGATTTTTTCTCCACGTCTGCAAAAAACCTTTAGTATTTAACAAGAATGAAACGTATGTATGAAACATATGTATGTGTAAGAAAGCTTAAAGCTTAAGACTGTAAAATATATACAGAATATATCATAATATCATTGAGTTATTATTAATAGAATAATAAGTATGAAGTATACATAAGAAAACATCGTTATGTAAATAATATAGTATTCATATTATAAGTTTTATAGACATATAATGAAAACAGAATCATTAGTATCGAGTATACTTGAGAAAATATAAGTTGAAATGGAATATATTGTAGAAAAATTTGATATTAAACTCTCTTGTACCCTTATCATTCAAACATCTCTGAATTATTTATGTAAAAATTAAATTTAAACTAACAATAATTACTTATAATATAGAAAACTCTTATTTACAGTTTAAATGCGGATATACGGTAACTTTTGTAATCAAAGGGATAAAGGATTTATTATAAATATATAAGATAAAATATGAGAGAGTAAATACATATTATTTATTCAAAAAACTTATTATCTCATACATAATTATATAAGATAAGAATAGGTGAGGATAAATACATTTTATTAATCTAAAAACCTTATTATGTAATACATAATTATATAATTACTGTTGCTGACGCCGAACGAGACACATCTACAATACTGATATATTTACTTTTCAACAAACTTTAAGTGTTATCCAACGCATCTTATTTATCAAGTAAGCCATAATGCATAAGCATATAAAATGTACATATTACTATAATTATTCTAAGTATAAAATTGTCAAATCGCAAATGTTAATAATAGATTATTAAATAAAAAATGGAAAATTTTAAAGTCTAAGATTGAACGTAAAAATAAAGTGTACATGAAGTGTACGTTTTTCTTTGTAAAAAAATATAGAAAGCTTAATCATTAAAAAGTAATTTTCAAAACATAGTATAATAGAGTCTTAAAATAAAGCTTGACATATAATGCATAAAGTTTAAAGTATAAAGTACTTGTTACTATAAATATTATATACTATATATATATATATATATATATATATATATATATATATATATATATATATATATATATATATATATATATATATATATATATATATATAAATAATATATTCATATTATAAGTTTTATAGACATATAATGAAAACAGAATCATTAGTATCGAGTATACTTGAGAAAATATAAGTTGAAATGGAATATATTGTAGAAAAATTATAAGTTCATATACAAATATATTAAGTAAATAGAATAATCAGTATAAAGTATATATGAGAAAGTATAAGTTTAAATAGAATATATTGTAGAAAAGAGTATATGTTCATATACACGTATAGTATGTAAATAGAATAATCAGTATAAAGTATATATGAGAAAATATAAGTTAAAATAGAATATATGGTAGAAAAAAGTATAATTTGATGATTTCATAAGTGGGAAAAAATAAGAATATTAAGTAAGCAGTGCTTACCTGATCGTAGTTTCCTGTTCCTCGGTTGTAAAGTAACTAAAGTCGCGGTATCGAGTCAATGGTCTTACTCTATATGAGTAGTTTGGGTGGGGATAAAACAGCAGTAGCATCGATCGAGATACATACATCACCTGCGCGCGCAGCAATGGTAGCGTACGAGCTAAGCGAGTTCCGCACCGGCGCGGCGGTGAAGGTAGGAAAGCGCTGGTATTGCCAGAGCTGTGAGTAGCATGTTCAGCTGCAGCCGTAGTGGTAGAGGAGAGGTGGTGTACAAGCACACGCTGTATAGCAGCAATAGCGTGAGATCTGAGTGAACTATGCGCAGTCACGGCCGTGATGGTAGGGAACCGCTTGATTGTGAGAGCTGTGCAAAATCATGTTCAGCAACAGCCACAATTTTGATGCATTAAGTTGCGCGCGCAGCTTTTGAATGTATTTAAGCATACTGTGGACCGGTAGAGAGCACATTCTTATTTCTTTTTTACTTTCGATACTAGTATTTAGACCTATATAGTAAGGATAACTTTTTTATTCTATTTATATATAATTCTTATATATACTTCAATATTTTTCATGTCTATTGATTACTATATTCTTGTATTTATACGTTAACTCTTTTCATATGTATTCATCAATATATTTTACACATACTTTTTTTTACATGTTTCTGCATACACATATACTTATACAAATGCTGTTTCTTTTTCTGTATTGACTTATAATTTTAATTCTAAGTCGGTTCATGAAAAACTTAACAAGTATTTTTCTCTACAACTCTTGTTACAGAAAACAAAAAATGGAACTTATCATTGATGTGCAGGGTTTCAAGGGAGCTGAGGGAAGCTTCATATTCAAGGAGTTGGCCTACGTAAATGCGAACGAAGCGGCAGCTGTATCAGCTGTAGTTACATTCAAACCTCCATGCCGTTGGAAAGCGTTGTCTTCTGAAGCTAAATCTGACAACTTGTGGTTGAAATACCATTTCCATGGACTGAGCGAGGACGACGGAAGCCTTCCATACGACAAACTCGCAGAAATGTGCTCTGCCATAACTGAGTTATCACCAGCTCGAGAGCTCATCGTCTGGGTAAAGGGCGAGCAACCAGTTACTTGGTTGCAGCCATATTTCACCCACGTCCGGAACTTGGAACATCTTGGCTGTCCATCACTAGGAGAACCTGGATTTAGGAGACCTACTACTTGCGCACATTATCGATGAGGGTGGACGAAAAATTGTGCAGTTCAGAACGTGTTGGCAATCAATCGCTGGACTGAACGTGTACGTGAGATAACATTGCAAGATTTCTTATGTTTGAAGCATATTCATCATATTCATCATCGTCAACTACTGATTCTGTATCCGACGGGACTAATTAAGAGTGAATAATCTAAATTAGTGGAGTCAGCAGCATATACATATATAAAATGATGTTTTATATAAACTCGATAAGACCGTCTCCAAGATGATTAAGGTGAACCTCTCGAGTTGCAAGTTCCTTTTCAAACTTACTGCATGAATCTTTATTTTCTAATAGTAGAGTGTTGACTTTGGTTGCAAAGAAGACGTCGAAGCTCTCGTCGAGCTCTAAAACAATTTTCAATCCAAATCTTATTTTGACCTTCTTCATTTTTGTTATTTTGTTCATCTATCCGATGTCCAAGTCCTTTACTTTTATGTGGGAAGGTAAGATAGTGTTTTTGCAACTGCATTTATTGAATCCATGGCTAAACATAAAAAATATTATGGTTAGATATATAGGAATTAAATATTAATAATAAAATATAAATAATATTATTTTACTGTATGCACATTGTATTATGCTGCTGACTCCACTAATTTAGATTATTCACTCTTAATTAGTCCCGTCGGATACAGAATCAGTAGTTGACGATGATGAATATGATGAATATGCTTCAAACATAAGAAATCTTGCAATGTTATCTCACGTACACGTTCAGTCCAGCGATTGATTGCCAACACGTTCTGAACTGCACAATTTTTCGTCCACCCTCATCGATAATGTGCGCAAGTAGTAGGTCTCCTAAATCCAGGTTCTCCTAGTGATGGACAGCCAAGATGTTCCAAGTTCCGGACGTGGGTGAAATATGGCTGCAACCAAGTAACTGGTTGCTCGCCCTTTACCCAGACGATGAGCTCTCGAGCTGGTGATAACTCAGTTATGGCAGAGCACATTTCTGCGAGTTTGTCGTATGGAAGGCTTCCGTCGTCCTCGCTCAGTCCATGGAAATGGTATTTCAACCACAAGTTGTCAGATTTAGCTTCAGAAGACAACGCTTTCTAACGGCATGGAGGTTTGAATGTAACTACAGCTGATACAGCTGCCGCTTCGTTCGCATTTACGTAGGCCAACTCCTTGAATATGAAGCTTCCCTCAGCTCCCTTGAAACCCTGCACATCAATGATAAGTTCCATTTTTTGTTTTCTGTAACAAGAGTTGTAGAGAAAAATACTTGTTAAGTTTTTCATGAACCGACTTAGAATTAAAATTATAAGTCAATACAGAAAAAGAAACAACATTTGTATAAGTATATGTGTATGCAGAAACATGTAAAAAAAAGTATGTGTAAAATATATTGATGAATACATATGAAAAGAGTTAACGTATAAATACAAGAATATAGTAATCAATAGACATGAAAAATATTGAAGTATATATAAGAATTATATATAAATAGAATAAAAAAGTTATCCTTACTATATAGGTCTAAATACTAGTATCGAAAGTAAAAAAGAAATAAGAATGTGCTCTCTACCGGTCCACAGTATGCTTAAATACATTCAAAAGCTGCGCGCGCAACTTAATGCATCAAAATTGTGGCGGGGTTGCGCGCGCAACTCGCGGTAATCGCGACTTTTCATGCGCTGCGCTATGCATACTACAACAGATGTATGCTCCCCACCTCTACCACTGTGGCTGTTGCTGAACATGATTTTGCACAGCTCTCACAATCAAGCGGTTCCCTACCATCACGGCCGTGACTGCGCATAGTTCACTCAGATCTCACGCTATTGCTGCTATACAGCGTGTGCTTGTACACCACCTCTCCTCTACCACTACGGCTGCAGCTGAACATGCTACTCACAGCTCTGGCAATACCAGCGCTTTCCTACCTTCACCGCCGCGCCGGTGCGGAACTCGTTTAGCTCGTACGCTACCATTGCTGCGCGCGCAGGTGATGTATGTATCTCGATCGATGCTACTGCTGTTTTCTCCCCACCCAAACTACTCATATAGAGTAAGACCATTGACTCGATACCGCGACTTTAGTTACTTTACAACCGAGGAACAGGAAACTACGATCAGGTAAGCACTGCTTACTTAATATTCTTATTTTTTCCCACTTATGAAATCATCAAATTATACTTTTTTCTACCATATATTCTATTTTAACTTATATTTTCTCATATATACTTTATACTGATTATTCTATTTACATACTATACGTGTATATGAACATATACTCTTTTCTACAATATATTCTATTTAAACTTATACTTTCTCATATATACTTTATACTGATTATTCTATTTACTTAATATATTTGTATATGAACTTATAATTTTTCTACAATATATTCCATTTCAACTTATATTTTCTCAAGTATACTCGATACTAATGATTCTGTTTTCATTATATGTCTATAAAACTTATAATATGAATACTATATTATTATATATATATATATATATATATATATATATATATATATATATATATATATATATATATATATTTATAGTATATAATATTTATAGTAACAAGTACTTTATACTTTAAACTTTATGCATTATATGTCAAGCTTTATTTTAAGACTCTATTATACTATGTTTTGAAAATTACTTTTTAATGATTAAGCTTTCTATATTTTTTTACAAAGAAAAACGTACACTTCATGTACACTTTATTTTTACGTTCAATCTTAGACTTTAAATTTTCCATTTTTTATTTAATAATCTATTATTAACATTTGCGATTTGACAATTTTATACTTAGAATAATTATAATAATATGTACATTTTATATGCTTATGCATTATGGCTTACTTGATAAATAAGATGCGTTGGATAACACTTAAAGTTTGTTGAAAAGTAAATATATCAGTATTGTAGATGTGTCTCGTTCGGCGTCAGCAACAGTAATTATATAATTATGTATTACATAATAAGGTTTTTAGATTAATAAAATGTATTTATCCTCACCTATTTTTATCTTATATAATTATGTATGAGATAATAAGTGTTTTGAATAAATAATATGTATTTACTCTCTCATATTTTATCTTATATATTTATAATAAATCCTTTATCCCTTTGATTACAAAAGTTACCGTATATCCGCATTTAAACTGTAAATAAGAGTTTTCTATATTATAAGTAATTATTGTTAGTTTAAATTTAATTTTTACATAAATAATTCAGAGATGTTTGAATGATAGGGTACAAGAGAGTTTAATATCAAATTAGTTGGTATCTCTGCAACCTGCAGTACCAATTGGGTCATAAAATAATGATCCCGATTTACTAACTTATCGATTCAGAGGTGGCGCCATCTCTTCCCTGATAAATAACTTATTGTAGAGTGGGCCGGTAACTCTGCAAACTGCAGGTTGCAATGTTCTTATGATTTTTTAAATAATCGATCGCAGAGGTGGCGCCATCTATTTCATGAAAAAATAAGCATCGACTTGGTCGGTAAGCCTGCATTACCCCCTGTCGACAAAGTAGATTTTACTCAACGGGTAAGTGGCGCAGGAACCGTTCTGGCGCCGTAGCCGCTTAGCCCCTACTATTTGAAACCGTTATTTTATAATTGTTTTGAGATAATATAAATATCTTTCTATATCTAAGTAAAATAATGATTTTAAATATAATAAAATACTAACCTGAAGGTTTGAGAACTAAATAGTATAAAAGATCAGACAACGAAATTATTCCAATGACCTTGTCTTCTTCATCGACGACTACCAGACGGTGAACCTATTGAAAACATATCTTTTAGTAACCATAGGTCAATCATAGGTCGTTTGGAATTTATGTTTTCTCACACAACATTCCATGTCAATCTTAATTTAAATGCGATTTTTAATGAAAATTCAATATGTACTATTAGGGAAATTATACTGATAATTATTTTATAGTTTTTTTTATTTTTTTTTTTTATTTAACGTCGCCATGTTTGTGCTTCCATGTAGTGCTAATCGACGACGGGGGTCTGCGGTGTGGTTGTAAACAAAGCACATGTAATTTTTACAGTGGTGCTTGTATCAATCTGAGACTGAGCCGCCGCAGGCCCTTTTTTTTATTTTTTTTAATTATTATTTTTTTTAATAGTTATTTATAATAAATTTTCCAAAAATACATGTGACAGGTAATGCAATTATTTCTCTGCAATTATTCTTCAAAGTAGCAGGACGAACTAGTAAAATTATAAAAGACTAATGCAAAACTGGTATTCAGCGACCCTTTAACCCTTTATATGTATTATTAAATGAAATTATTTACTCTTAACGTTATTTTATTTTTATATTAATAATGATTTATATGTAACATTATAAAGAACAAATATAATTCAAGTCAAATTGTATGCTTTTCTTAATGTGCAAAAAGATGAAAAATTATAAAACTGATTACAAAAAACGCAGCTATACGAAGATATCATCTGAGGATTAAATTGGCACCAAATAGAAAGAAGAGAAAAAGACAACATCTTCTACGCCGATAACTAGACTGACGGCTAAGGCATGCCAACACATAGTAGAGGCCCTCCATGCGACACGAGAGAACGAAGAGCAGGCAATACCTAGCGCCGGAGGACCCAGTGTATAAACTTATAGTTTTGGCTATTGCATGATCTAGGATTATAACGATCAATAAATTTTTCAAAAAGTTATAAACAATTTATGTTGCCAAAAAAGAGCCAAAAAATTCAAAAGTCCGCCATTTTGTTTTTTTCCAGTAAAAATGAAATATCCTAGACTATGCAATAGCCAAAACTATACGTTTTAAGAATCTTTTTAGTTTTTTGATTTCAGATGATCCGTTGGTGAGATATCGTGTCGACAGTGAAACAAAAAAATAATTTTGAGGCGGCCATTTTGTCAAGAAAAATCCGTAAAAAAAAAAAATTTTATATATTCAAAATGTGTATTTTAATATGTAAAAAGTTTGAACAATAAAGATTATTTTTTGTATGAAATAAAAATTATTGAATAAATAGGGCAAATCCACTGCAAAATTGCCTTAAATGTGTACTTTTAGGTTTCAATAACGGATTTTTTAACTTTTCTTTGAATACTAAAAAATTTAGATTCAGGTGGAGTGGATGTATAACGTTTATGGCAAACGTATGAAAGTGAAAAAGAAGGCTATATAAAATAATTTAATAGTAATTTAATTTAGATTATAATTAGATTATATTATCTTTATATTTAAGTGTTTGTTGGTAATATATTCAACTTTTGATTATCAGGATAAATATCGCTTATATTTTAGGAATGTTCATGAAGGAAGAAGCATGAAATTTTATCTATCATATTTACTAGTAATATTGAATTTCGAAATTTTCGAGATTAACCGCACCTTTAAATACCGCTAAACGCTGCTTAATTAAAACAGATTCATACAGAGAGCCAATTGTATCACCCACGTTGACGAGGACCGCTGCAAAAAAAGTGGCTTATATTGGACATATAAAATGAATTATGAAAAGCAATATTACGATCTCTCGCACGAGGCGGGATACGCGGGCGCGAGAAATATCATACGTGTGAACAAAAACGGTAAATCTCTGACTAACGAACAAGAGAAAAAAAGAATTTATTAATGGTTTAGTAATCAAGACGCTTACTGTCTTCATCGACCCGCACATCGAAAATTTCCTAGATTGCGCTATAATGTTACAAATATCGACGATTTATGGGAATGCAATTTGCTACAATTAACTACAAGAAAAGAAGATAACGACGGCTACTGTTACCTTCTAGTCATCTTCGACGTACTAAGTAAATTTTATTGGGTTAAAGCACTGCGCGATAAAACTGCCCATGACGTGGCAGCGGCATTTGAAAAAATTTTATGAAAAAAGGTTATGAAAAAAATTTTAGCGAAGAAATATTCAAGATAAAACACGTATCAAAACGTCAAAATTTGCGCCAATTTATCGTAGAAGACTTAAACGGCGAGGTAATTGACGGATTTTTCTATACAGAGGAGCTGGCAATGAGATTTTCAAGGTAGAACGTTTCATTCGTACAGAGAGGCGCGGATCGAATAAGCAAGTGCTCGTAAAGTGGCAAGGTTATCCGGATAAATTCATTTCTTGGATAAAAGCGTCCGATCTCGAGAGTATTTAAGAAAATGGAGAACACCTACGAATTCTATCTTGTTTACCCTCAAATAGCAGCCTAATGTTCTACAACGATAATGCAATAAGCTGTTTTACTACTCACTTGTCACGCGAAATAAAACTAACAGGTGATTGGAGCGTTGGCCTCGCAGAAATTCACGTATCGTGTACGATTACACATATCGACGAGTATGAGGCATTTTACAATTTTAAATTGGATAATAAAATGGGATAATGAATGGGATTCACAATCATTTAATGCTTGTACCGGCAATTTTGCAAAAAGGCTATTACACTCTGCAGCGACAATGCGTATGTGATCAGACGCATTATGCGCAGTTTAATGAAAAAATAAGGCGTGTATTCGGTTTTGAGGATGCTGTGTACAGAGAGGGGAAGGGGACTTTTACCATCTGGAACTTGGGTAGCGTCATTGCGCTACACAACAGACCGGTTTCGTTCTCTCGTGCTATATCCGACCAGCTGTATGACTACACAGACATATGCGAGTCATATACAGTCGGCGATACTCAAGCATCGCTTTTACGTATCGCATCCTTGGACAGCTTAAAATATAAAATCGGAGCGAATGTTGTGAGACAATTTGCACCTATACACTACATTCCGCTTTTGCAACATAGATTCCGATCTATTGTTATCGATATAAGAGATCAGCACGGTCAACGTATACCATATGAGTATGGAACGTTGACGGTTACGCTTCACTTTAGGCGTAATCGTTAAAAAATATGTAAAACATGAGTCACTACATACGTTATTACAACGATAAAACAGGCGGTGGCGGTGTGCGAAATGTTTTTGCAGGCTCAACGTTTCAGCGCGGTAGTGGTGTAGGAGCGTGAATAGGCGGATTATTTCGCAGAATTCTTCCATACTTTGCTTCCGGTGCACGGGCAGTAGGTAAAGAAGCTGTACGCGCTGGTATTAATGCTTTTGACGACGTCGGAAACAGTGGTGCCAATTTCAAGGAAGCTGTATAGTATCCAGCAAAAGAGTCCGACAAAAATTTAAAGAGAAAAGCCGTCAATAAAATCGCGGATATGATGAAGAGGTGCGGTTATAAATCGAGAGCTGTTAAGCGCAGGTGGCAGTCAAAAAAGACACGTGTATCGGGTAGCATCGGCACCCCGCACAAAAAGCGTAAACAAAGTAAAAAAAACGCGACACCGCTGGTAAAGAAGATGGGCGTAAACAACCAGAAGAAAGAGAAAGAAGCCGACTACTACTACTTTTAGAAATATAACCGATATTTTTGGACCAAAGTAAATTTCATCATGTTCGAAAAAATGGCTTTTTTACACACTCATTCGACGGAATGGATGACGAGCGAACTGGATTTCTTTACTCTTCCGGCAACTCAGACATTGATAGAAAGCAATGCTTACTTGAATTACAAGCCTGTGTCGTCACTCAGCGAGGAGGGGGATGCACCCTTGGAATTTGTAGTGCCAAGCGCGAGCGAGCATTATATAGATCTAGCGCACCCTATGCTTTACAATCAGGCAAAAATCATACCCGTAGACACAGACACTGAAAATGCTAAAGTTGCACCAGTTAATAATTTTTTGCGTTCCATGTTTAATCAGATTGACGTATTTTTCAATCAAAAACTCATTTCATCACCAAATAACACGTACCTCTACAGGGCCTACGTAGAGTCACTACTCAACTATTCTCCTGCAGCTAAAGAGTCGCATTTGACGTCTAGTTTATGGTACGAGGATAAGGAAGACGCTTTCGAAGCTGTGCCGAATGCTGCAGCTCTGCTAGCCATGAACAAAGGCGCTAAGAATCGTTAAAATTTTACGCACAATGGCCGCGTGTGTGACATGCAATCATTCTTGCATCTCGACCTGCTGAATCAAGAAAAAATGTTAATTAACGGTGTAGAAATGAGAATTCGCTTAGTAAGAAGCAACGACGCGTTTTGCTTAATGGATGTTTCCGATGATGGTAAATTCAAAGTGCATATAAAAGAAGCAACACTCATCGTTCGCAGAGTTAAAATCAGTCCGGGTGTTTTACTCGGTCACGCCAATGCATTAGCAAAAACCACAGCCAAATATCCAATCACACGCGTAGAGATAAAATCGTTCACACTTCACACGGGTATTCTCGGCGAGGCAATTAAAAACGCCATACTCGGGCAGTTACCGAAAAGAGTAATCATTGGTTTTGTAGAAAATAGAGCTTTTGACAGAAATCGGGGATTTAATCCATTTAATTTTCAGACTTTTTCAATTAATTATCTCTCTCTGTATGTCGACGGTGTACAAATTCCGAATAAACCTCTACAAACACAATTTACAGAGCACTCTGAATTACATATAGACATCTTTCAAACACTTTCTACCGGCATAGGCATACATTTTCTCAACGAGGGAATCGGAATTAATCGTTATAATTATTCAAGAGGTAATTTCCTTACTGCTTTTGATCTCACGCCTGATTTGTCGGATCACTGTGCCACGCACTGGAATCTCGTGCACTCGGATAGTGTGCGCATATAGGTGGGTTTTGAGCAGGCGCTCGCATCGACCATAAACTGTATTGTTTATGTTGAGTACGATAATGTTTTCGAGATTGACTCGAACAGGCAAATCATAACTGATTTCAATGCGTGAGACTTTAACGACTTCGACGACGACGACGACGAAAATACTGGTGGGGACATGAGTATATTAGGCCTAAAACAAAGCACAATCAAATCAGTTTCTCGCACAGTAGTCGTAGTTAATACACACACCTCTCGAAAGATTAAAATGGATTACGTTATCGACATACAGGGATTTCGCGATGCATATCAAAACTTCTTACCGAAAGAAGTTGCAGCGATATCACTACAAAATCGCGTCATGGGACACTAGACAGTGTGTGCACCATGCGGTTTTAACGATTTACCTACGGACGTGCATCAAACAATTAATATTCGCTCGATGTGCACGGTCTACATGGAGAGAAAAACTCGGCTACATCTGCCAGAGACGCCGGCACTTACAGCCTTAGTGGATCAAGCAGTAGAATGATATGATCACCAGGCAGTTTCGGCTGTGGAACAAAACAGTTATAGTTTTGCGATTCAGAAACGGGTTACTGTTAATATACTAAGTTTTGCAAATTTCTCATAGACTCTTATAATGAAAATCAATAATTTACGTTGGAAATACATTTTTCAGATATATTAACTATTAATCATTGCAAAACATAAGTTAATAGGTACGGAATACGAATATTCGAAAAGCTAACCTCAAATATCTGTCATTTCGGCTACTCGTGTTTGTGTATAACACACAGCGCGCAAAAGTTTGAGAATAAAAAAGATTTTTGCGCAATGCACAGAGCTTATCAGATCAGAAAGTGGTTTTACACGCTTCTTTCAAAAGATACGCTCAGCTTATCCGTTTTACATAGCGAGGTCTTCTACGGTGCACTAGAATACCATCGACAGCAGAGAGTGAGACACCTACGATTCGCGGAAGAGGGAGGACAGGACGTAGTCGACGGAGCGATAGACGAAGACGGTCAACGGCAAAGCGAGGAGGTCTATTACAACGAAGTGGCCGATGATGACGACGACGGCGACGACGAAGTTCCCAACGTCAAAAAGTTATATATCATTGACGAGTCGGACGACACGGATGATGAGTGCGAGTGTGTGCTCAACTGTTCAAAATGAATACGAGCCAAATAATGAGTGCCATTAGAGGACCAAACGCCAACTCGATCGGTATTTATGTAGCAGATCAAAGGGGTACCAAATTTCTAAGAGTACTGCTGCTATTGTATCAAACATCAATACGTAATTGCGTGCAATATCAATGGAATAAAGAAAATTACAAAGTGTTGATTCGCAAGTGTGCAGAGAATATTGTATTATGTTTCTGTATAATTTGTGTAATGGTATTTCTCTACGCTCGTTTTGTAACATCTTTTTACGAAATACGAGTAGCTGTTGGAGCTGGGTGTATCAATCAATCATGTACTCCGAAAATGGAATGATTGTTATAATAAATTTTCATACTTTGATACACTTAGTATTATAAGAAACATATGTACTCTCTTTTATTATTTCTAAAAAATATTGTAATAAATTTAATCACATGATATTTTAATTTTGTGTCTTATACTTTTATTTTTACCCTGGATCTTCCGCTTATTTCCTGATTTTTAAAAATGTACCCATTCATGAATATAAATATGTAGTTATAGTTTCTTAAATAATTTATGTTCTTGAATAAAATATTAATTTAAACTATTTGATTTTTATTATACATTTTAACATTTTAAGACGTATACTTTTATTTTAAAAAAGTATACCCGACATTTTTTAACGATAACTTTTTATGTGTTTTATTTCACAGCTGTACTTATTTCTTATTAAGGGCTAGCACCCCTGTAATAGCGAAAAAAACAATTTTTTTGGGTATTTTTTTTAATGGAAACTATGGCTATAAAGAAATGATATTTGGATATATTATTAGTCTAATATTATAGTATATTTAAAAAAAAATTGAGTAAAAAAAATACAAAATAGCTGATTTATAGCCGATCTCTTGAGGCCTCTTGCATCGGAAGCGCTCCGAGGCACGCAGTGTACCAACGCACATTTCAACCTCGAACAAAAAAATATCCACTTATTCTTGATGTTAATAGCTAGTGAATCACGTAGAGGATTTTGAAAATATTGATTTTTCAAATTTGGCGGTGAATTGAAAATAAATTAAAAATTTTCATTAAAAAAGGCACGTTTTTGTTTATAAAAAGGGTTTAAATCAATTTATTAAAAATCTACTACGCGATTCACTTCGAAATATAATCATTAAGATATGGTTAAAATTTCAAATGTATCGGATGAAAACTGTTCAAGTTATGCTGCGTGCCCGTTGAGAAAAATTCGTTTCGAGAAAGATCAACTTAACGTTTCAAAATCAGTTTCGGACGTAAAAAAATGAGGAATTCATTTAAATAAAATTTTTGACTGTTAGTCTGCATTTCCAGAACCATAAAACTGCCCTTCCAAATGCAAATTTTGCTTCTATTCTTCTTCTCATATCGCTTTTATGTTCGATCGCGCCTCTTTCGCTGCGTCGGACAGAGAACGCTCAGCGTGTCTGAGCGCTTATCGATGCGCTGAGCGCTGATGCGCTTATCGTCGGTTTCATAACAAAAATTGTAAGCCTGCAGACCTATATCCATCTCCAGAGCTTTCATAATTCGAAGGACACATTTCAGGCCATCATTAAAATTGCACACTGCAATATCAGTGGCAATATCCAGAACTTTCTTGCCACTCCAGTACGGTTTCGGAGCCAAGTTCCAAACGGTGGCATTGAAACTTTCGTTGCTGTTCTGAGTATAATCAACGGTGCAGCATCTCATCTCGACTCAACTCTGTATAAACAGGCTCAATGGCTTCGCAAACTTCTTCAGGAAGTGGCGGTTCATGATGAAACGTGTCCAACGAACCTGCAGCTTGTGCGATTTTTCAAGCCCATCAGCAATCTGAACAATTATCGTGCTGAGAATTGTCGTCGATCGATATTTTATGATACAGAGTTGCCCAGATTTCATTCCTCATTTTCTCTATGCAATTTGGATTCTTCCGTATTACCAAACCATAATAAATTGTTAATTCACAAACTTTAGGCCGTGGAAACTGTCGGAACGACAAAACATTCCAATAACAGCATCTACCTCCATTTTACCAGATGAACCTTCATGATTTGCTTGACATAAATCGGCGTGTGATGCATACCATTTTTCGTATTCAGATGTTTCTGTTTTATTTATCCAGTGCTCGCAAGACTTACAATATTTAGATTTTACAGTCACATCGACGATTTTTTCAGTAAGCCATTCAATCAAAAATACAACTCCGAAATGCGACGAATACCCTCGTTTCCTTCAAGAACCATCTCCTGAAACGGTAATCCTTTGAGATTGACCATTTGCTTCGCTCTTTCGTCTCTTCTCTTGTCCAACTTGCTTCATACTGTTATCACGAACTGTTGATATTGCTATTGAAATGAGATTCACTATTTTATCGTAAAAAGATTGGAAAACAGGACGTGGTAATTCCATAAACGCACAAAATTTCATCATTCCATTCAGTCCTACTCCGATCAGTCGCCGTGCTAACACCATCCGACGATTAATTTCATATGCATTTTTTATAAATTTACTGTTAGGTATAACAATTTCTGGACACTTTGGGCAAACAATCACAATTTTGAAGCCCAAGCCCCGAGAACTTCTTTCATGAAAAGTTATAATTTTTACCGCACGTTTTACACTACATGCTCAGAAATTGCAGAAAATACTGCCAAAAAGTTAATGATTCGGTATCCAAATGTATAATTTACATCGAAATCATTCTCGGATGTCTTCAACTTTTTTGCCGATGCACTGACGCCACTGGAATCACCTTCAGCTTCGTATCGATTCATCCGACGATTCGCTAACAACGAGAATGCTACGCCGATCTGCAAAGCTGCATTGAAGACGCTTTCTAATTTGCTGCTGCGACCAAGTACTTACGCACTCAATAGATCTCACTCTAAGCGCATAATTATAGGACTTGAAAATCACGGTGGGTTATATACACTTGTCGTAAAGCTTGGCGGAGCAGGCTCGCGGTACGTGACGCTGGATACGAGCAGCTGAGAGCTTTTCATCGATCAAATGGAGGCTATGAGTGTGTACTTAAAAAACCCATATACATTCTATCAAGATTTCGGAAAGCCATGCAAGATTTTCTTCCCTAATCACGACCTCAATTTTACGATGGCTTACGGCTCGAGAGCAATAGCCCTTGACGAGAGACCACCCGCTGACGGCTCGCCTACAAAGCTCAACAACATAGGTCAGCCGCACGAGCCGCAGCTATACGAGGATATAGAAGCAACCACTACATTCGAACCACCCGGCAAAAAGAAGAAGAAGCACGATAATCCACCAAGCATCGTCATGCAGTTAGCTACACTCGAAGGACTGTCGCAGTTGCGTGGATGTATTAGTGCGCTCCTTAAACCTGTAGAAGTGCGTGCTACTTTTGTTAATCGTGCTGTCGAATACATTTTAGTTTTTTTTAAAGTGAATTAAAAAAAGAAGATGAGACGAATGCTAAAAATATTCTCAAAGTTTGAATGCTTTCGCGCAATATTACGCTATTCACACAGCCGAAATTGAAAGTAGAGTGAAAACGAGTATGGAAATGGTAATTTTTAATCTCGACACACTGAATATTGTATTAATAGAATTATTTGTTTATTGTCTACCTTTAATTGTAACAAATTTATCCCAAATTATGTTTTCTACGTAAAATATCTTTATAAAGAGAACTTGTACACTATAAAAATAAAATAAAAGCTAAAATTGTAAAAAAAAAAATAACTCATTTTACCTCAACCATAACATTTTAATTTTTCCCCTTATTTTTAACACATTTACATATACTTTTATAAAATTAATAATACATACACACACACAGTCAAAGTATGTGTGTTTTTCTCTATTCGCATATGCACATTCATTCACGATGTACTAGATTACTACTCTTTCAAGAAAACTCATAAATGAGGCGAATCACGTCAACTCTCCTAGCGCGGCGCGCGAACGCTTAATACGGTTGTTTTCAACTCGCGTTTGCGGTATGAAAAAAAATATATAAAAAATATCCAATAAACTATTTCGATGTATTTTTTCCTCAGCTTTCCAATGATGTGGTCAGATTTTCCAAACTTTTCCATTTTCCTTAAAAAAACACAAAACGTGTTATATCTCGAAAAGTCTATTTTTAATATATTTTTTAATACTTTTAATCGAAAGCTGAGGCTTTTTACATAAGAAAAGTTCTTTTGCACAGAGTGCCCGATTATATTTCAGTGAGTAATAGAACGCCGAAAAGTAGACGTACCGCGCGCGACTTGGCGCGGCGCGGCCGCCGTCACCGCCACATCATGCTTACTTGTAAAACTAGTTCTTTTTTCAGTCGGTAGGTGGCTTAAACATAAAAAACTTTAATCCATAAATGAATTGTCACAAGAAATTCATATATACGACGAAGTTTTTTTTTAAATTTCGATTTTTTTATGATTAAATCATAAATCTATTGGTCACGTATTTCTCGGGTTTGTTGTAGCAACTACAATGGGTTCAACCTGGAAAATGAAATGCATAAATCCTTTCTCTCGAGAGAATCACCCTACGTCTAAAGATCTGTTTGACTTTCCTTCAACTTTTAGAAGTATATTTCCGTTTGTACCCGAAGAAGCAAAAATATGTGGTACATGTCGTAGGCAAATTTACAAACGTAAAGAAAATTTTCTAATACTATATCGAAGCAAGATAGAATTCAGCTACTCACTCATGCTCCCGATTTTTGGTCTCGTAATGATTTAATCAGAGAGTTTGATTGTACTAAATGGGAAGCTCGAAAAGCAAAAGAGTTAGTAGCTGAAAAAGGAGTTTTCTCAGTTCCTGAAAAAAACGCGGCAAAGTACTTTCGGTGGAAACTACAAATTTAGTTAAAAGTTTTTATGAAAAGGATGACATAAGTCGAATTATGCCAGGCTTGAAAGATTGCATATCCGTAAAGCAGGACAACGGCAAACGAGAACACGTTCAGAAAAGATTACTTCTTGGCAATTTGAACGAAATCTATTATTTATTTCAAAAATAATACGAACACGTTAAAATTGGGTTAACAAAATTCATACAATTGAGACCAGTACACTGTGTTTTAGCTGGAAGCAGTGGTACACACAATGTATGTGTATGTGTACATCATGAAAACGTTAAGCTCATGCTAGAAGCTGCTGAGCTAGAGTGCTTAACGAAAAATAGTAAACTATATCTTACAAATTATCATGACTGTATTCAGGCAATCGTTTGTAAAAATGCACATGATGAGTGTTTCTTGGGTGACTGTCTAAATTGTCCTAATACGTCTGCATTACGAGAACATTTGCTTGAATGTTTTGATAAAAATAATGTTTTTGAAATTCAATTTGAATCGTGGTTTCAAACAGATCGGTGTACGATAGCTTCAAAAAGTGAGAACGTTTATGACTTTCTCAACACGCTGGACGACAAATTAAATGAAATTGAAGACTCACGATTTTTTTGCTAAGAAACAGTCACAGTATGTGAATAAGTTGAAAGAAAATCTTCAAGAAGGGGAGTTTATTGTCTGTTTTGATTTTGCGGAAAACTATGCATTTGTAGTACAGAATTCTACGCAATCTTTTCATTGGAATAATAACCAGGCAACTATTTTTACAGTTGTAATTTATTACAAAGAAAATAGTGATCTTAAACATGTAAGCATTGCTGTAATTTCTGATAATCTAAACCATGATACTGTTGCGGTTTATGAATATCAAAAAATTGTCATACTTTATCTGAAATCTAATTTCGTAGTTAAAAAAATTTATTATTTAACGGATGGAGCAAGTCAACATTTTAAAAATAAGAATAATATGCAAAATCTTCTGTTTCATGAAAAAGATTTCGAAATCTCAGCGGAATGGCACTTTTATGCTACCGCGCACGGCAAAGGTGCATGTGGTGCAAAACGTGCTAGTCTACAACTTTCATCCAAAAATAGAATTTTAACAGCAAAAAGTCTTTACGAATGGGCTAAAAATTATTGCAAAGAAACCAAAGTATTTTATAGCAATAAAGATGATTATGAAAAAACTGTTTTAGAACTCAAACCAAGATTAGATAATGCTAAATCTATACCAGGGACTTTACAGTATCATGCTTTTTATTCCATTGAATCAAAACACATTCAAAGTACAGAAAACGTCTTTAAGTTCTAAATATCAAATCTTTCCAAAGAAAGACACTAAGAAAAAAGAAAATAATGTATCCAAACCCGCTACCAAGACAAAGAAAGACACTAAGAAAAAAGAAAATAATGTATCCAAACCCGCTACCAAGACAAAGAAAGCCACGAAGCTAAAGACTTTGAAAGCCTCTTCGAAAGCCAAAGTAACAAAAAAACGATTAATAAAAACAAAAAAATAACTAAATTTAACTAACAGGTTTAAAAGAAATTATAAGGTAGCAAAATATGAAAAGGAGTACCGAATCCAGCGGCCACCGTCGAGCGCGAAGTCACGCGCCTTGCCGCTGCGCGCGGTACTTCAACTTTCCGGCGTTCTATTACTCACTGAAATATAATCGGGCACTCTGGGCAAAAGAACTTTTTTTATGTAAAAAAACCTCAGCTTTCGATTAAAAGTATTAAAAAAAATATTAAAAATAGACGTTTCGAGATATAACACGTTTTGTGTTTTTTTTAAGGAAAATGGAAAATTTTGGAAAATCTGACCACACCATTGGAAAGCTGAGGAAAAAATACATCAAAATAGTTTATTGGATATTTTTTATATATTTTTTTTCGTACCGCAAACGCGAGTTGAAAACAACAGTATTAAGCGCTCGCGTGCCGCGCTAGGAGAGTTGACGTGATTCGCCCCAAATGTGAGATGTAGAAAAATTTAGTAGGGCTGGAGGGCTCGTTGAAGAAGCACTCGCTTCAGTTTTGCTTTGGTCGCTCTGTAGTTTGGAAGCTTTGTAATGTTGCTCCCGGCTCTTAATTAAATAATGCCTGAACACATTCGCGAAAGCATAAGCGAATTTTATTAGGATGCCAGCTTATGCTACTACGCCTCGGCTTATGAGAGCTCCTCTCTCAGAGGAAGTTCCGATCGATTGAACACCGGCTCCTGGTGCAACCCTCGGCGACACCTGAAATCCCGAATGCGTGGAAGGGAAGGTATAGTTGTGAAATAAACACTCGGATGCTTAACTGGATCTTTCGTTTATTCGGGAAAACCTAACTATTTACAAAACTTCTAACGCATCCGAAAGTTAATACGAGCACGTGCGCGCGTACGCGATCCTAACGTCCAAGCTGGGTAATCTTAGTCTTTACAATAATATAATATCCGCCGCCCCGATAATAACGCGTCAGAGATACAATTTAATGCTTTACCTCGACCCTGATTCTTGCGCGAATTCCCCCTTCGACACTCCCCAGCACACTTTCCTTTGCTTTGTTGTTTGCTTTCCGCCGGCGTGATCTCTCTGAGTGTGATCCAGCTGACGCGTCGTCGCCCAGGAGCCGCTTTGATTCGGTTCTCTCGGTGTTAGTGGCGACTGTTGCTACTTTGGCCGCTTTTGCGTGCGTGCGCGAGGTGTGTCGTCGGTCCTTGATGGCTGTTACTGCGGCTCTTCCCCGCAGGATCCTCTGGTTGCGGGTGTTCCTGCTTCGTGGCGTGCTGGTGTGTGTGTATCTGTGAAGTGTGACACGGTGCAGTACCCGCTACACCGTCTAAGCGCCATGTATTCTCTCCCGTGTTTCGCCGTCGGATGACAGTTCGTCGCTTCGGTGTGTGCGCGGCTCCTTTCTCTCGTGTACCTTGGGAAACGCAAAAGTATCCCCCGTTAGTATTAATCATAAATTATTAAATTCCAGCTTGGGTGTAGTTAGGCTCGCGTGTGGACTTGTTGGCTGTAATGTGTGTTAATACGCGTTTGCTATTTTATGTGACGTTCCCTACGTGACAGCTTAAAAAAAAATGTCTCGCTGCGCTAGCGAAGAGTGTGTACTAGCTGATCTACGTTTAAAAGACAAAATAGAAGGATTCTCATGGATCAAAGTTATTAAAAACATTAACAATGTGCATCGAGAAGAGAGCAAAACTATGCTGAAATACTTGAAGAACGTATTACTGAGTTATTTTGTGGAAGTGCATGAACAGATTCTAAGGGAATGTAATTTCTTTTCAAAAGCACCAATGCCCGATGAGTTATCGGCATTTTTATCATTTTATAGGTTTTTTATTACTAATTTCTAGAAAGCCATGTCTGAGATTTTCCGTAATTAACCGCTAAGTGGGTAAATTTTTCAATTTTCGAATCCTAAATTGGTAGTAAATAGCAAAATGTGTGATATATGCATCCGCGACGCTCGTAGTACGAGCTGGGATGAATCAGTGATAAGGAATATGTAGACTAGTATGTGCTCAGCTTGCATCGTAGACGTTGGCTCAGTGGTCCGATCACGGGATTTACACGTTGGGGTTTCGGGGTCCAATCCCGTCGTCTATTTTCTTCTTCTCGCTGCCTACTTCGACTTTTCGCACGCAACACATTTTATACATTTTCTAATGCTAATTTCTAGAAAGCATATTCAGGATTTTCCCTTATCCACCGCTAAGTGGCTAAATTTTTCCAATTTCGAATCCAAAATTGGTTAAAAATGGCAAAATGTGGTTTTACGGGATTTGTGTTTTTTCAAAATCTCCAAGGCCCTTTATCGTTTTAAACGCTTTTTAACACTAATTTCTAGATAGTAGTTTCTGAGGTTTTCCATAATCCACTGCTAAAGGGTAACATTTTTCAAATTTCGAATCCTAAATTGGTAAGAAATAGCAAAATGTGTCTTTACGGGATTTGCTTTCTTTTATGAAAAGCACCAAGGTCAGATGAGATATAGGCATGTTTATCATTTGTCCCGGATAATATGTATCCGCAATGCTCGTAGTAACGAGCTAGAACGAGTCAGTGATAAGGAATATGGTCGGATCACGGGATTCACAGGCTGGGGTTCCTGGGTAGAATCTCTTCGTCTACTTTCTCCTTCTCACTGCCCACTCATCTTTTTTTGTACGTTACACTTTTTATAAATTTTCTAATGCTAATTTCTAGAAAGCATATTGAGGGTTTTTCCCTCATCCGTCGCTAAGTGGTTAAATTTAGCAAATTTCGAACTTTAAAGTGGTAAAAAATGGCAGAAAGTAATTTTACGGAATCTGTCTTTTTTCAAAATCTCCAAGGCCCAACGAGATATCGACACTTTTATCGTTTTATAGGCTTTTTAATACTAATTTCTATAAAGCAATTTCTGGGTTTTTCCATAATCCACTGCTAAGTGGTAAAATTTTTCAAATTTCGAATCCTAAATTGGTAAGAAATGTGCAAAATATGAGTATACGGGATCGGATTCTTTTCCAAATCTCCATGAGATGAGATATCGGCACTTTTATCGTTTTATAGCCTTTTTAATACTGATTTCTAGAAAGTTACATCTGGGGATTTTCATAATCAACTGCTAAGTGGTACAATTTTTCAAATTTCAAATCCAAACTTGGTAAAAAATGGCAGAATGTGATTTTACGTGATTGTAAATTTTTTTTCAAAATCTGCAAGGTTTGATGAGATATCGGCTTTTTTTTTATCTTTTATAGATTTTGTTATACTAATTTGTAGAAAGAAGTTTCTGAGGTTTTCCCTTATCGTCCACTGAGTGTGTAAATTCTTCAATTTTCGAATCCTAAATTGGGAAGCAATGGCAAAGTGTGATTATACGGGATTGGATTCTTTTTCAAAATCTCCAAGGCCTGATGAGATATCGGCACTTTTATCGTTTTAAAGATTTTTTAATACTAATTTCTAGAAAGTATATTCTGGTACTTCCGCTAGTCCACTGCTAAGTACCAAAATTTATCAAATAAGTGGTTGAATTTTTAAAATCGAATTCTAAATTGGTAAAAAAATGAGAGAATGTGAATTACCGCTATTTTTTTTTTTTTTTTTTTTTAATCTCCAAGGCCCGATGAGATATCGGCTTTTTATTGTGTTACAAGCTTTGTAATACTACTTTCTAGAAAGTAATTTCTGGGTGTGCTCCTATTCCACTGCTAGATGGGAAAATTTTTTATATTTCGAAACATAAATTGGTAGAAAATAGCAAAATGGGATTTTACGGATTGATTCAAAATGTTCAAGACCAAATAAGATGTAAGGACTTAGCTATCGTTTAGAGTGCTTACTAACTCTAACTTCTAAATCGTAATTTCACAGGTCTTCCCTAATCAACAGCTAAGTAGATTAATTGTCCGAAATACAACCCCCATATTCTATATATATATGTACGAGCATCCCCCGTCGCGGTGTTGCCCACGATTTTTAAAAGTATCATATCCAGACTGATATTTCGTATATTATATAATGTCCAAATTTAAAGGTAGTAGCATCTCCCATCGCGTCCACCAGTCGGTCAGTCACTTAGGTAGTCAGTCAGTCAGTCAATCAATCAATCAGTCAAGATAGTTCCATTTATATGTGCGGAATTGGGTGCAAAAACAATTTAAACCTGATTAAGTGGTTTTTGATGAGAAATACATATTCGTATTCTACGAACCTTTATTTATAAATATAGTCGTTCGCGCGTTTCTCGATGAAGGACGAATGCGTTCAAACTTGCAAAGTTCGCAAACAATAAATTCCTGGCACGTGATTTTTAAGGAGCAGGAGTGAATAAATTGCGAAATAAACCGATTGAATACCGTTCACGAATTGAAATATCGTACGAGTGACCACGAGGCAAGAGGCTTAGATCGCGTGTCGTATGCAAAAAGAACGAGCTGTTAATCACTCGCGAGATCTGGCAGGAAGAGAGCGAGCGCAAGCAGGTTGAAGAGTTTTATCGCTCGCACCACGCTTGCGAAGGAAAGAGAATGTGGGAGAGCCGCCCTGGCTCCCTCTCGCAAGGAGACCACCAACGAAGTTTTCATAGATGATCCCGAGAGAGAGATAGAGAGAGACAGAGAGAGACAGAGAGAGAGAGAGAGAGAGAGAGAGAGAGAGATAGAGAGAGAGAGAGAGAGAGAGGGAAAGAGAGGGAGAGAGAGAGAGATAGATAGATAGATATACGATTTATTTTGTCATTTGGCAAAAAAAATACATGAATTGTTATTTCGTCTTTACATTAAAAATCTTTTATCACTATCACAGGTCGTCAGTATATAAGTATAAGTATAATTGTTTCATAATTTGTCATTATCTAACATATGACAGTATATCAATAATATCACAGTTTCATAACAATTTCTGGAGATTCATTGATTCTTGCATACCCGTACATCCATCACATCACAATTTAAAACCAATTACAGTTAAGCAGATACGAGAGAGAGAGAGAGAGAGAGAGGAGAGAGAGAGAGAGAGAGAGAGAGAGAGAGAGAGAAGAGAGAAAGAGAGAGAGAGAGAGAGAGATTCTTTTTATTTATCACTAATGACAAAAATTTACAGCTGTATGTACATTTTGTTAAAATTTGCTATTACATTATGAGTCATTGCAGTGAAAAAAGTTGGGTTCGCTATCACAGGTCGTCAATTATTGTCTAACATACCATAATGTAGTAAGTAGTATCACATATTGTTTCGTCAACTTAATAATATACAAATAAATAGATAACAGTAATATATACACATACACATTTATATTGCACATATATCTTTCGCGTCGGAAAATAAAGCGCCTTATATTATTCTTTCGTTCATACACCCATTCACGCTAATAATTACACTTACAATTAACACTTAACACTTAAATAAATGTAAGATTACAAGAATAAATAATACGCTTAGAATAAATTAAGACTAGACAGAATTTAACGAAAGACAATGACGAGATTTTAATTGTGGATTTATGGAGTCTTGTGGCCGTGTAATTCTTTAAGGTGCCTACCTAACACCGTTTTAAACTTACATAGTGATGGCAGACACCTTACATTGCAAGGGAACAAGTTCCAGAGGCGTGCACCTAGGGCTCTAAAAGAATATAGGCCCTTATCCGTGCGCGACCCCGGAACTGAGAGCTCTTTCATACCCCCCTACTTGAAGTCCTTGTCTGATTTTTTTCGATGAGAGCAGTAAGATACGTTGGGTGCCGCATAACAACCGCTTTATAAAGCAGCAACCCCATAAAATACTGTCTCCTCGCCTTTATATCTAACCAGCCCAGGCTCTTCCTGTATGAAGTGATATGTTCGTCCCACCTAACACAACATATATACCTCACACATGAATTTTGTAAACGATGCAGTCGTGTCTGAAGCTCGCCTGACACATCAAGATAAACCACTGAGGAGTAATCTAAGTGAGGTAATACCAATGTACATGCCAACTGCTTACGAAGTGCCTCAGTAATGCATGAATGGATGAATTCATGCAAAGAAGATAGGAAGAACTCTGGAGGAGCTGTTAGAACTCTTCTCATCAACAGATGACCCGGCATCAGCGCCGTTACGTCCTCTGGATCACTGGACAAGTGGCTGAGGGGCCTGGAGTTGAGGTAGGGCTCGATCTGCGTAGAGAGCGTCGAAAAATCCTCAAAGGTGAGTTTTGAGTCTCCTATAACTCGGCGGAGATGATGTTTAAAGGCCTTGACACATCCATACCAGAGGCCGCCGAAGTATGGAGCATGGGCTGGAATAAATTTCCACGAAATCCTATCATTGGCTACTGCTGCTGCAATTTCCCTGCTCAACTGCGAGGTTGACGCGAACTCTGCGCTCGCTCCTTGGAAGGTCGTCCCGTTGTCACTGTAGATGGTGTGGCACAGACCTCGTCTGGCCACGAAGTGCCTGAATGCAAGCAAAAAGGTCTGAGTGGTGTAGTCGGGCACGCGCTCGATACACACGGCTCGGGTCACCATGCAGACGAAGATGGCCACGTAGCCTTTGAAGGACTTATGGGCTCGTCCTTTCGACGTGCGCATGTCGAAGGGCCCGGCATAGTCAAGCGCTGTGATGCTGAATGGCTCTGCTGGCGTGACCCGCATGGTGGGCAGTGGTGCCAGTTTGCTGAGTTTCCATTGTACCTTGGACAAGTGTACAGAGAACGCATTCTCTAGTCAACTTCCGGATGCGGTTCTGTGCGTGTACGATCCAGTACGCACGCCAGAGACGGCTCATAATGAGTTGAGGTTCAACGTGTAGGGTGCGTAGGTGGGCGTCTCGGATTAGCAGCTCGGCTAAGTGGCTTTCGTTCGGGATGATTGCTGGATGCTTCTTTTCTTGGTGGAGGTAGGCGTTGTGTAGTCGTCCTCTGACTCGTAGCATGTCAGCTTCATCCAGAAACGGTAGAAATCGCCGTAAAAAATTAGATTTTGGAAGCGGCTTTCCTGAAATCAAAAAAGACCGCTCCAGCGAATAGTGCTCCAGCTGAACAGCGCGTATTAAGCGTAGACGTGCAGTGGTGAATTCTTCGCCACTCAGCGTCTGTGTAAAGCATTCATTTGAAGTTGGCTGAGCATTGGGCAGCCACCTGCAAATGTACGCTAGTGTGCGAATTAGTTTTGTTAGTGAAGAGAATCTGAAGACGATTTTTTCAAATGGCTTTTCGTTAGCCTTCTGAGTAGCGAAGACAAGCTGTTCTCTTTTTTCTTCAACATCGGTGGTGAACTCGTTGACTTGAGCTGCCCAGCCCGTCCAGTCTACTATTAGCCACAATGGTCCAAACCACCAGATGCTCTCCTGCTTTAGCTGAGGTGGTGAAGTTCCTCGTGCGGCGAGATCAGCAGGATTTGACGTAGCTCCATACTGCGCCAGGCCCAAGTGGCCGGGTCAAGCTGGTACGGTTGGCCACGAAAGTCGACCCTCTGGAAGGGTGGCTTTTTAGCCAAGCCAATATGACTTGAGAGTCTGACCAACAGTGAATCTGGGATAGTACAAGCCGCAGATGCTCAAGCAGACTGGCGATGAGCTGAGCGAGCAGGAGTGCCCCACACAACTCGAGCTTCGGTAGGCTAAGCGTCTTGATCAGAGCTACTCTACTTTTGGCCATCATCAACGTTGACTTTGTAGTGCCGTCTTTATCCGTGGTCATCAGATACACAGCCGCTTCATAAGCCCGCATAGATGCATCAGAGAACCCATGAAGAAAGATGGAAGCTGCATGCACAGTGCCAAACCAGCGAGGGATGCGGATACTCTCGATGTCTGATCCCAACTCAGTCCCAATATCCACAGCAGTTGGTTAAGCAATTTGACCCTGACGGTTATGGGAGCCGGCCGTCCCATATGGTCGAACAGGCGAGCAACAGTAGAAAGCATTGTTCTCTTGCTTGGTGCACCATCATCCTCTTTTAGTGTCACTCTAAAAGAAAAAACATCATGAGTAGGGGATCCACCGTAATCCCAGTTTAGGGATCAGCTCGTTCTCATCAAAGGAACGATCAATTTGAGAAATTGATCGTTCCAACCCCACTAACCGGCACATGAAACGAACACTGAAACAGGTCGAGCAGGTTTGGTGACAAGTTTGGAGGTTATGTTACTCCTGGAGAAGGCAGAATCACTGCCTCTGGCAGCATCCAGGGTACGACAGCGACTTTCTAGAAAATTTACGAGCTTTTCATATGTCGCAAAGTCCTCTGTACCCTCGAGAGTCTTTTCCCAGTCTTCTCTGGTTTGTGCGTCCAAGCGAATCTCCACCAGCTGAACAAACCAGTGGTCCCAATGGTCAACTGGTCTCTCAAGGATGGCCATGGCTCTGATGCCCTCTTCCATGCACTCGAGAAGTCTGGTGATCTCGTGCGAGATACTTGTGCACAATCGGAGGCATGGTCAGAAAACGACTCATTTGTGCTGAGAGTGGTACACGCTTGTTGTCATAGTGTTTGACCAGTGTCTCCCAAGCAACATCAAAATTAGCACTGTAGATTTCAAAGGCGGCGAGCAGCTTCTCCATCCAGACAGGACATCAAATGCTGGAGCTTGATGACTGGTCGAATGTTGGGCACATCCTTCACCATTGAGCAGAACAGCTTCTTGAAGATTTCCCATTCAAGTTGCTTGCCACTTAACCTTGACATCAACAACTTGGGCAGATTGGAGGACGGAGCCGTGACCTGGATGGTTGTTCCTTGGCTGTCTGCTGTGGTTGTGACTCCGTTCGTGCCAACCATCTCAGCCAAGCGAGTTCTGATGTCTGCTTTTGCCTCAATATACTCACTTTCATAGACGTAGTAGAGTTCGTCCCTGAAGTACTGTTCGCCCTTCAATAAATCCTGGAACTCAACCAGATCCTTGTGTCGGTTGGCGATGTCGTCCCAGTACTTGTCTAGTAGATTAAGACGAGACTGGAGCGCAGCTGCATTAAGCTTATCCGCACCTATCTTATCAGTGCTCACTATGAATCTACTGACATGATGACCATCCGTCATCTGTGCAGACAGCAACTTTTTGTGTGGCATTTTCCTAGGAGCAACAGCAATTAGCCACGGGGCTTCAAGATATTTATACGCTGAGAGGATACTGGTATACTAGCAGTAATATACAGCGAGCACTAGCTATTTACTTGAAGCAGGGCAAAGCAGGCAGGATAAGCAGGCAGGATAAGCAAACGTATTTTTAGCTATATTGAGCGATACTTAGCCTGAGTTTTTGCGCGTGCACATCCTTCCTCGAGCAGGAGTAGGCTTAGGTAGCAGTACACTTCCTTGCAAGGTACTGAGAATCCGGAATTAGCCCAGCAGCACGCCAGGAACACACTAGCAAGCAGCAGCGGCTCCGAGATCGATCTGTTGCTCGTAGCCCGTAGTGAGGTTAGGAGCGCAGATGACAATATGGGCGCAAGGCAGTGTTTGCACGACTTGTCCAGCGTCAAGTGCGCCACTAGCGGCGTACAGCTGTATGCGCGCGGCAAAGCCCGAGGGTCGTACCACAGTGGCGCGATAATTTGTGGGAGTGGGAAGATGGATTCCTCCCTTTTGATGCCAATGATTGCGTAATTATTGCGCGATGTCCGTAACGTCACCAAAGATCATTCAAATGACCTTTAGAAAGAAGTGAATTTTTCTTTCTCTTTTTTTTTTCGATAACCCTTAAGCTAATTTTGCACCCACCTTCATATTCATACAGCACTTTATTTTTTTTATAAAACCCAAGAAATTGTCTTCTTTTAGGTCGCCAAGTCGTCGAATGTCTTTACGCGCGAAATACAAGTATTCAGGTTTTTATAAAAAATCACTGCACTCTGTTTTGTAAGGAATTAAATACTCAAAAGGTTTTTAATTTTTGCGAAAAGTACGTTTTTCCTATTTTATTTATTAATTCACTATTTATTCACTTACAAATACCCACGTATATACGGCAGGAAGGACAAAAAATTTTCGCGCGTTTCCTGATGAAGGACGAATGCGTTCAAACTTGCAAAGTTCGCAAATAATAAATTGCTGGAACGTAGTTTTTAAGGAGCAGGAGGGAATAGGATGGCGAAATAAACCGACAAAAACTGAATTTAATATTTTTCTAAAATCGTATATTAACTTCATACGCTTTAACAATAATTCTTGTTTTGTCTGAATGAATAAAAAAAAAAATCTTGAAGAGAAAAAACTTGCGTGTTAGAAAAAGAGGCGATATACCGGGCGAGTGACCACAAGGCACGAAGCTTAGATCGCGTGTGGTATGCAAGAAGGATGAGCTGTTAATCACTCGCGAGATCTGGCAGGAAGAGAGCGAACGCGAACAGGTTGAAGAGTTTTGTCGCCCGCGCCGCGCTCACGAAGGAAAGAGAAAGTACTGGGGAGTCGCGCTGACTCCCTCTCGCCAGGAGACCACCAACGAAGCTTTCACTGATGATCCCTTGAGAAAGAGAGAGAGAGAGGGACAGAGAGAAAGAGAGAGAAAGAGAGAGAGAGAGAGAAAGAGAGAGAGAGAGAGAGAGAGAGAGATACTATTTATGCAGCAATGGCTAAATTCTTACAATTGCATGTACATCTATAGTTAAAATAATTAAAATATCAGTCAGTTTATACATTTGTTATCTCACATTTAACATTCAATTATTGCGTTTCTTATATAAAAAATAACATTATTCGCTGTAACAGTTCGTCAGTTTATAAAATCTAAATATAATGAACTAGTCATAGTCAAATGGTACATCACAGAATACGCTTCGTCAATACATAATAAAATAAATATAATAAAGATAACAAAATACGATCAAAATAAAAGGTAAAATAAAAATACATACACACACTTTACCAAAAACTGTACGTAAATCTACCTGAAGTCCAGGCCTGGTTTTTTTCAAAAAGGGCAGTAAGATATGGTGGCTGTCGCATGACAACCGCTTTGTAAAGCAACAGCCCTATAAAATACTCCCTCCTCACCTTTAGATCCAGACAGTCCAGTCTTTCCCTGTAGGAGGTGATATGCTCATCACGCCTAACACTACATATGGATCTCTCACATGAATTCTGTAAACGTTGTAGTCGTGTCTGAAGCTTCCCTGACACGTCAATGAGCAGTAGTCTAAGTGAGGTAGTACCAGTGCACATGCCAGCTGCTTCCGTAGTATCTCTGTGGTGCAAGAACGGAATAATTTCAGACTATACAAAGCTCTATTAACTTTCTTACTGACCGCATTCAATTGCGGTTTCCATTTTAACCTTCCGTCCATCACTACGCCGAGGTTAGTAACTGTATCGACAAAGAGAACGTGTACGCCGGTCTGTATCTCAATGTCTTGCAAGTCAAGGTTCTGAACCTGTTTGATGTTGTGATCAGATCCAGCCAGCTGACGATGCCCAATTCGACACTGCTCGTGCTACAGCCGACATGCGACCGATATCATCACAAAGACCTTCCAGGGTCACTTGAGTGTAGGTTTGTAGGTCTTCAGCGTATAGTACGTGTTCTACACCATCTAAGTCTAGTGCGTCTTGTAAGTCGTTTATGTAAAGGCTGAAAAGCAAGGGTCCCAGGACTGAGCCCTGTGGAACGCCAAGATTGGTGGTTAGCCAACCTAAATCCCCTTTTGTATTAGTGACGACTTTCTGTCGTCTCCCCATTATATATGACTTAAGCCACAGGAGAACACTCTTGGAGAAACCCATGCGCATCAGCTTACGCAGCAGTTTAGTGTGTCGGATGGTGTCGAATGCTTTACTAAAATCAAACCTCAACAAAATAGTCAATAGTTTTTTGTTGTTGTTAATGCCTGATCTTATGTCTTCCGTCAGTTTTAGCAGCGCAGTCTGTGTACTGTGATGCTGTCGAAAACCAGTCTGCATCGGGTCCAAAGTGTTGTTTTCCCGTAAAGAGTCAGTTATTTGGTCGCACCGAAGATGGGACAGGTTTCTTCTTCAGAGGCACCAATTGAGCTCCCTTCCAAGTTCCCGGAAAAATGCCACTGAACAGAGAGGAATTAAAGAATTTAACAATATGATCTCCCACAAACGGAAGAGCCTTAGCTACTATACTTTGGGGAATGCCGTCTTCTCCTCTAACCTGCGACGAGAAATGGGCAACAGCCAGGACCACGTCCGAGAAGCTGACCTCTCGGAAAACAAAGCCGTCATCACTGGCAGTGGTCAAGAAGTTGTCAAATTCTTCATCACATTCACTTTGTGAGATCGACACCCCCTGCAAAGTGGGCATTGAGCTCTTCCGGTGAGAAACCATGAAGCTCTTCTCTTGTCTTTGGCAGAAGGCCCAGAGCCTTGAGCTCTTTCCAGATGTCTTTCTTATTATCAATAGCTTCAAAAATTCTATTTTACAAAAAACTTTCTCTTGTGTATTTAGTTCGTAATTCAGCTTCTACTGCAAGGTTCTGATACTCCCGCCACAGTCTGTCGGCTTTGGTCCGCGCACAGCGTCTTAGTACAGAGTCACGTTCTTGTATAAATGTGTCAGTTCAGCATCAACCCATGGTGGATTCATTTTCTTTTTCGGTGTAAATTCTTTTAACGGCGCAAGTTTTTCTATAAAATTTTGTTTTCGATTTACCAGAGAATTATCTATTTATATATAAAAATATAGGTTATTTTCTGAAAAATCGAGAATATACACACACATATATATATATATATATATATATATATATACACACACACACACACACACACACACACACACACACACACATACACACACACACACACATATATAATTCGCTGCTAAATTGAAAACAAAAAAAAATCTTTTTTATTTTAGAGAAAACGTTACTTCTAGAGTGTAAATTTTTTCATATTTTTTTAAACCCATATAATTAAAGTTGTTTGGAGCTAAATATGACCATATTTCCATATGTATATGTATGAACAAGTCTCTGAAAAATCGAGAACAAAAAAAAAGAAAAATGTATTTCGGCAAAAATGTTCTTTATAGTATGCAAAATAGTCATGAATATTTTCAGATTTTTAGCTCATATATTTAAAGTTGTTTGAAGCTAAATATGAGTTTATTGCTAAATTGTGCATTTTAATAATTTTTTTCACAATATTTCATGTTATTTTGATTCTTTTATATAAATATTGTACTTTTGCCATTTTTTGACTGTGGCAGTTATTTTTTTACTGAAAAAAGCTATCTTCATGATTTTTTTGTAATGGTTCGAGTGATCAAACCCACATTTTTCAGGATTTAAAGTTTCAAAATGAGTTTAATCAATTGAAAGGGGCATTAAAAGGTTTTGGAATCATTATTTATGAAAAAGACAGAAAATTTGCTAAAAGTCCTATGTTGCAATTTTTTTAACAGATTTAATTTTCTTTAATAAATGGAGGTTGAAATTTGATAAAAAATTTAATAAACTACTACATGCTGATATTTAGCCTTGATCAACTTTAAACTTAAGGATTTGAAAAAATCTGAACAAATTCACAGACATTCTACATCCCAAGAAGAACATTTTTACCGAAGAAATAAAAATATTTTTTTTTTGGTTCGATTGTCAGAGAATCATGCAGATATATATTGTAAAAATAATTAATAATATTAAATTAAATAATTAATTAAAAAGTGAATAATATGTATGTAAATATTTTTCTACATAGTAAAAAATAATTTTCTGTATTCATACCATAACTAATGTATTGACAAGTAAAATCCCCTAACCTGAAGAAATTTTTTCGACGGGATCACTTGGAATCTGGTTGGTAGTGGATTAGGAGCTTGATAACTATTGTGATTTTATACGATGTGTTGGATGATGATTTTAGCTTTTTTACGGTGAAATTAAAGACATTACCATGTTTTTGTAATAAAAGATTTTTCAGAATGATTTCTTTTGAAAGGAAGATTTTTTATGGACTCAAAGAAAAAAGTTTTGTATTTGGGTTCAAGTGTAGTGTGCTTCCTTAAGGACGTTCACCGATTGTCAGTAAGGTTAAAAAATTAATTTTCGAAATAATCATTATTAAATGGCAATATTTATAAAGAAATCCTTTCAGTTTATAATGTAAAGTATTAATATATTAGTAAACAATATAAAATTTATGAAAAAGCACCAAAAACTGAAGTTTGGCATTAACTTCTGTATATGTTGCACCACGATTTAGATGTACTAATAACATTGGAGCACAACTTTAGATATCTAATCTTTAAAAAAAGTACCGCTTGCTATGCTCATATTTTTATGTATTATAATAATATAAAGGAAACGTAGTTTACAATAAATAAAAATGAAAGAATGAAAGAAATTTCATCACGTATAAAACACACCTAAATTAACATATGATAACTATTTCAAGAGATTTTAAAGAAATTCAATTACTTTTTAATTTGATTGTTTATACGCGATTAGAAATGTACTGTAACGTCATATCTATTAATAACAGTATAAACAAACAATTTTTAACTCTCTCTCTCCCGCCCGCCATCTCTTGCCTTGTCACTAGAAAATATATGGGCGACTGTCGTGGCGAGTTGCAATAAGCATGGTTTGAATACATTTTGCTAGGTGGCGTGTAAGTTGCACTAGGTTATTAGATATCGTTCATTAGTTTTTTCTCTTATACTATTATTGTATAAAAAAATATCAGTAAAAACTTATGTAAAATAAAAGTAGCTGACCGATGATTGCGATATATAAATGTAACTAATACAAACAGTTTAAACATTATGAAAAGCATATGTTATGAAAGTATGTATCATATAATAAAATGGATTAACATAAATAAAATAAAATCAGCTATAAGCGCTCTGATCGTCGCTCTGATCCATATAAAGATGAATTTGAGTCGTATTTCAAACAAAGATGTTATTACATCGACTTAAATAATTATTCTTTGTACAGTTTTGGACTACATGTCTAACTATACTTTGGCAATTTTATGCATGTCTATACAGATATATATGTATAGACATGCATACAAGCGCTCTCGACTATTCCGTCATTAGGAAATATACGCGGCCGCTGCCGAGGCAGAGGTATACACGCGAGCACGAGGCGCTGGCTCAGCACTCTCCGCTTTTTCAATCAGGTCAAAGACCACGAAGCCTGGCAGTCTCCCATTGGAGAAGAGGAGCTGACGTACACCACCTTCTACCCGACACACGAGGTTATGCATATCTCGTACACTACCTTTTGGACGTTTTTATATATATATATATATATATATATATATACATAATATTATAATTTATATATCTATAAAGGAGGTGCAAGTGACATGGGATGTCACATATATAACAAATTTTCTACGTAGTAAAAATTAATTTCTTGCATTCATACCATAACTAATGTATTGAAGAGTAATATCGCTAAACCTGGAGAAATTTGGTCGAAGGGATCAATTGAAATCCCTTGGGCAGTGGATTAGAAGCTTATTAACTATGGTTATTATATATGATGTGCTTGATCAATATTTTGAGTTATTTTACAGTGAAATTAAAGGTATTACCAAGTATTTATAGTTAAATAGATTTCAGAATGATTGCTTTTGAATGGAAGAATTTTCAGGAACTCATATAAATAAGTTTTGTATTTGGATTCAAAGGTGGTGTACCCCCTTAACCCATTTCTTCCCAAGCGGACATTTTATAGTCAATTGATTTTTTACCTAAAAAATTGTCGAAAAAAAAAATAATAATAACCAATAGCAGTTTTCTGAAGCAAAATTGTCCGCTCTTTCAGATTCTGAAGTCAGAATTTTTAAATTTCCGTTCAAAAATTTCAAAATGGCGGTTTTAGGAAAAAACTAATCGACTATAAAATGGCCGCTTGGGAAGAAATGGGTTAAGGTAGTAGTCTGGTAACTTGCACGTTTTTTGAGGCTTTTTTCGAAAATGTTTCTTTAGGGGACAATAAAATTCAATCGGTATGATTTTTTTATACGTTATTATTGATATCTAAAAGTGTACAAAATAATTTATTTTTCTTTTTTTTCATTTTTTATTATAGTTTTTAACACTAAAGTGAGCGTCTCAATAAATAGGTAAGTGGTCGGCCCGGGTGATAAAAAATTTTCCATCCAACCGATTGGCCTGTAATTTGGATATGTTATTCTACATATTAATAGCTCTCGGAGGGACTAGAATCTTTTTCTTTCGTCCATAACTTTCCAATTTACAGCCCGATTTCCACTAAGAAAAAGTCACTTTCTTTTTAAGTCCGCCGTTTTGTTATTTTTCAACAAAATTGTTTAATCCAAGTTCCAACCAGAATGACAAGCTTACAAACACCTACCTTTTTTTGAGACGCTCACTTTAGTGTTAAAAAACTATAACAAAAAATTAAAAAAAAAACATTTTGTATACTTTTAGATGCCAATATTAACATATAAATCAAACCGATTGAATTTTATTTTCCCCTAAAAAAGAATCCCCGAAAAAAGCCTAAAAAAACGTGCAAGTTACCAGACTACTACCTTAAGTCATCATTTCCCGGAAAAAAAACTTAATTCAACTCTTCTGTAGTTACTCGAAAAATGAAAAGTATTTCTTATGTGTCATTACTATGATCAAAATACTATTTGATACTTTATTCACCAAACATAATGTAACTGCATATCTCTTATGTTTCGATCTGACAGATCAGCGCAAACGTTAAAACGTTAATATCTCGAAAACATGAAAAATTGACTAAAGTTGTTTTCCCGGTTCGCCACAGATATATAGCTCCGTGTTTTCGGTTGCGCCTATTCGGATGGTCTGTATAAATGCCATACCATAAGAATATATATATATACACACACACACACACACACACACACACACACACACATATATATATACTAAAATATTCCAATAAAATAAACCTTTACTATCATATATATATACGATAGTAAAGGTTTATTTTATTGGAATATTTTGGTGTATTAGAAAGATAAATAAATCGGTACTCCAAAGTAAGGGTGTATGGGTGTAGGGGATGCATGGGTGTAGGGGTGAATGTGTAAAAGGTGCGTGTGTAGTAGCGTGTGCATGAATTGGGGCGTGTATGTGTGTGTGTGTAGTAGCATGAACATGGGAATGCGTACGTGTCTGTGCGCGTGCGCATTATCACCAATAATCATCATCGTGAGCCTTGTCAATGATAATGAAGTCAACATCATGTGAAACGCACATCAAATATTTCGGTCTACATTTACATCACACATGGTCACTGACCCCCTTGCTATCTTAACCCTTTCGTGCACATAAGAGTTACAGCTATGGTGCAGGGAAACTATTTACATTTCATAGGGTCCCGAGCCGCGCTGAATCCGAATTCGAGGTCAGATTTTGAAAATTCAAGATGGCGGATCCAATATGGCGGACGGGAAAGTAAAAAAATCGAGATTTTGAAAAACAAAGAATTTTTTCGTATTCTACGTGAAAACACAAATAGAAACTGTTCTTGTTGTTTTTTCGATATCTCTCTTAGTTCTTGAGTAAAAAATTCATTTTCAAAATCTGACCTCGGATTCGGGTTCAGCGCGGCTCGAAGTTTATGAATTTTTTACCCCAAAACTAAGAGAGATATCGAAAAAACAACATGAACAGTTTGTTAGCAACTCTGACTCGCTAACGTTCGATTGGGTTGTTATATATACAAAATTTTAATTAAAATGTGAAGGTCCATCTAAATTTTTCATACAAATTGATTTTTTGTTTGTCACAGGTAATCAAAGTTTTTACTCTTAATAAGTAGCAGTATTGTTTTAATAGAATATTTTATTTCGAATTTAACAAGCATGTGTGTTGTAGTATTTACGCGAATTTTTACGTTTATTTCACCAAACTTATTTATATCAATTTCAAAGCATTAGGAACATCCCTAACTCTGAATTAGAAATTGACTTAGATATAATGACAAGATATGAATAAAACTTAACAAGATTTATCCGTTTGAACCATAGTGTATAATGTAATGATTTCAATAACCCACGCATCTATTCATTTACCTCTCATCCACCCACCCATACATTTCTATTCAACCATGCTTTCCGACATCCACCCAAGCATCTATATATCCGCTTACGCATCCATCCATCCACCCACGCATCCAGCCATACAAACCCACATCCATTCATCCACCGACGTATCCATTCAATCACCCTTCACCCACGCACGTATCCCTCCACCCACACATTTATCCCTCTGTCCACGCATTTACCCCTCCACCAATGCATCTGTTCATCTCCTACGCATGTACCCTTCCACCTACGCATTTATCTATCCGACCTTCATCCCCGTATCCACCCACGCATTCACACGTTCACCCATGCATTCACACCTCCACCCACGCATTCACCTATCCACACACGATTCCATCCCTTAACCCACGCATCTGTATCTTTCCACCCACGCATTCACCTCTCCCCGTTAGCATACACACCAACACCGTCGCATTTATGACTACACCCACGCATTTATCCATCCACCCACGATTCTATCCATCCACGTACGCATTAAAGTGATGCTAAACCCTCTTGTTACCGTTAAATACAGGGAACCACTTTTTTCATTCAATTATTAATTTTGAGAAAATATCTTTCTGGAAAGTTCTTGTTTTTTAGTAGGACAATAAAATTTCATAGAGATATTTACTCAAAATTGAAAATAAAATGAAAAACGTGGTTCCTCGTATTTGTCGGTAACTGGTGGCTTTAACACCACCTTAACTCCACCACTTACGCATTTATCCCTCCACCGATGCATTTATCCCTCCACCCACGCATTCACTCCACCATCGACACGCACATTCCTCCACCCACGCATTCATCCCGGGTAAAAATGAGTCATATATAATTATGTATGATTATATATCAGTGTATATATAATTATACATAATATAATCATGTATAGTCATATATAATCATATATAATTATATATAATTTCATATAACTTTTGTCTCTGTGTAATTGTGCTTAAGAATATATGATCATATGTAACCAGATATAGTCATGAATGGTTGTATACGTTCGTACAAAATTATGTACCATTATATACAATTTACTAATTGTTCAAATGCAAGACAACTATATTTGAGTATTCATGATCATTAATTATAACATATGATAATATATAGACCGATATGATTATATATGCCTATATATATATAGTCCGATATGATTATTTATACCTATATGTATATAATTACGTCTAATAGTTTTTCCATAACAAGCGTTTGAACACATACGCATATCCATATACATACACCTGCATCAGAAAATACATACACACATAAAATTATATATCTATACTCATCTACATACACTCCTACACTCAACGAAAAACATGCACATATACATTCGTACATCACATACGCGCACATTAAAACACACAAATATCAAAACACTTGCAGACAGCCCACACATCCACAAGCAAACATCGAAATACTCTGATACATATCAAAACAGTTGCACACTGTATACGAAAAAACACACATTAAAACTCATACACATACGCGTAAGAACACATACACATACATATCAAGACACATGAAGATTACACTTATGGTGATGTTAAATTCACCCGTTACCGACAATTGTGAGGATCCATTTTTCTGATTTGATTTTCAATTTTGAGCAAATATCTTTCTAGAACGTTGTTGTATTAATATTAATAGTAATCAAAAACAACAATGCTCCAAACTGATATTTTCTTAAAATTAAAAATTAATTGAAGAAAGTAGTTCCTGGTATTTGTCGGTAGCAGGGGAGGTTTAACGTCTCCTTAAACTTGAGCACTCACTACGATTCATCATAAAATAAATATAATGTTATAGTATAATGGATTATTGTTAATTATATTTATTTTATAGTTATATATAATTATGTATAATTATGTATTAATATATAGTAACAGAAGTTATATATAATTGTATATAACTACTTATATATAATTATATACGACTCATTCTTAGCCAGGATCCGTACATTCGCGCCTCCATTGATCCACCCACGCATCCATTCATTCACCCACGCATCTACTCATCCCCCATACACTTCCATCCGTTCTGACGTCTATTCACAAACCCATCCCCCCCCCCACGTATTTATAGATTCACCCACACATCCATTTATCCACTCATACATCTATTCATCCACACACGCATGTATTCATCCACTCATACACTTCCATCATCCCGCCTATACACTTCCATCCTCCCATCCACACACTTCCATCCACTCACCTACACACTTCCATCCACCCTCCTATACACTTACATCTATTCACCCATACACTTCCATTTAACCATGCATTCTTACATCCATCCACGTATTCCGACATCCACCCACCGATCCATCCTCTCATTCATTCGCCTATACGTCTGCTTACACAACCGACAGCCACCTTATCCATCCACACACGCATACGTATCCACCCACACATATCCCCATCGACTTACCCATCGACATAAACCCTTTTACCAACATATCGATCAACAAATCTATTCACCAACGCATCCACTTATCAATACAAAAAACAATTGAAACAAAAAATGCGGACGGCCGGACCTAGTGCTTCCGGTAAAACACACATAGTATTCAGTCCATTCTTTCACTACATATAGTGACAGACGTCCACTCCCATGGGATCAACCATAAAAATGGGAGATAATCAATGGTCTGAGTAAGTTTTCTGATAAACGGACATGCGAAATTTTCTATTTTTAATTTATGAAATACAAAATAATTACTTCCGGTTCATTTCGGCAGTAGTTTAGATAACATACATATAGCTTTTGGTCTACTTTTACATTAGTATGGTGACAGATTCCCACCCCCAAGCACCATCTATAAAATAAGTAATAAAAAGTGGTCTGAGTCGATTTTTAGAGAAAGAGACACCGCCAAGGTAGAGTTTTATAATATTAATGTTTAATCTGTATTTTATATCAAATTTCACTGAAACAAACACGAATCTCAAGGTGCCCTTAAAACAAACCTATAAGGTAGTGTGGTCGCATGGAAAACTATGAACATTATTTGTATCCTGCATAAAGTTAACAACGGGCTAAATTTTTCACCTAATTTTGAACTTGAATTTAATTATTTATTATAATTGTCTTTATCATATCATTTAGATTTGATATACAGAAAAGAATTTCATAAAAATGCTGTATATATATTCACAGGTATCCATGTGGAATGTACATAATAATTTTTTTTCCATTTTTAATCCCTCTCTGTCCTTTATGTTATAACTTAGGATATGGATTTTGGCTTACTATACAATTCTTATTTATATGTAAATATATATTCAAAACATTTGTTATTGATTTTATAAAATTAATGTGTCAATTATTATTTCGAAAAAAAAATTGCAATTGCAGTTTAATGAAACTTTATAAACGTTATACCATTTGAAATATTGTACTTATAAAAGTGGAAGCGAAGGAGGTACAGAAGATAGAGAGCAAGGAAGAGGGGAAGCTGGAGGGGCACGTGAAGGGAGGTGGAGGGGGTGGAAGGACAAACAAGATTTTCAAACAACATAATTTTTTAAAGAATTTAACGTTATTTGGTGGAGGAGCAAGGTGGAGGGGGCTGGAGGGTCTGAGCTGAACTATATAATATAGGAAGATATATAAGGTAATATAAGGTGATGCTCTGGGAAATCGAGATCAAAAATAATTTTTTTATTTATTTCTTCGGTAAAAATGTTTCTCTTGGTATGTAGAATGGATGCGAATTTTTTTAGATTTTTTGAAACCGTTAGGCTCAAAGAATATTAAGACCAAATATGAGCATGTAGTTATTTTTTTCATTTTCTAGCAAATTCCAACCTCCATTTAATAAACAAAATTAAATCTGTTTAATAAATAGCAACATAGGAATTTTTAACAATTTTTCTGAAAGATAGTTCCAGAACCATTTAATACACCTTTCGATTAATGAACCTCATTTTAAAACTTAAATTCCTTTAAAGAAATCGCAAAATATCAGAAGTGCAATGTTTATATTAAAAAATCAAAATAACATGAAATACAGTTAAAAAATTATTGAAATGTACATTTTAGCAATAAAGTAATATTTAGCTTCCAAAAATTTTATATATATTGGCATAAAAAAATTTGAAAAAATTCAAAACCATTTTACATACTAAAAGGAACATTTTTGCCAAATTAAATTGTTTTTTTGTTCATGATTTCTCAGAGAAGCATTCATATATATATATATATATATATATATATATATATATATATATATATATATATATATAAATAATATAATTTATATATATATATATATATTTTTTTTTTTTTTTTTTTTTTTTGTAGGGTATTTATAAATCTAAGAAGTCCAAACGGACAAATTATTCCACGAACTCCAACCGACGCTTGAATTCGGGAAACGCGTCGAGTAATAGCGTTCGGAAAATTCGCTCGCCACCGACCGAGATCGGCATTCCTTAGGCTCCAGCAAGGCTGAGATGATCGCGGCGTAAAGGGGAGTGACTCTACTCGCCTGACGACGTGCGAGCGTTTTGATTGGCGGTCACAGCGGGCGGCTAGACTTCGCGGTGTGAGCCTAATACAAGGGCCAGGACAGTCTAAGCGCGCTGAATTTCGGTACGGACTGCAATATAAAAGGGCGCTGGATGGAGGTAGTCTGGACACATTCTGGGTCCGTCCGTGCGCGTGTACACGAACGCTGTAATGAACCATCCTCATTAAACGAATCTTTCTACAATTGCTGTGCTCCTTATTCAATTGCCCTCCATCCTACATATATATATATATATATATATATATATATATATATATATATATATATATATATATATATATATATATATATATATATATATATATATATATATATATATATATATATATATATATATATATATATATATATATTCCCACAACTTTGCATTATGAAAAAAAAAAAAAATTCTTCGGAAATCTGTCGGTAATTATGTTAAATTTAAGTAAAAAATACTCCCATGACATATATATTTAAATAGCGGAAATGGCTCGAACAGCAGTAGACACCAAAATCAATGGTTTTTGGATGATTTTCAATCGGTCTCCATTCCATCAGCTTTGAGGCGATTTAGGCTAAACAAATCTCAAAAAGTTTGTTTTGGATAGATCTTCAATTCTACACGTCGATTTTTAAAATCCATCGATTAGAACTAGAGTTATAGGTCTTGGAAGGTAGCCTATTTTTCAAAAATCGCGAAGTTGGTACCTCTGTAGCACATTTCTACATGTACCAATATTAACCTAACCAGGCCTAAAAGTTAGCTTAAATATAGTAGAAAACCACCCTAAAGTTTCGTTCTGCCCATAGGCTTTGTTTCGGAGCTGTGACTTTTTTTCTAACGTCAGATTTGGCTGAAATCGAGCATAATTACGCGCAATATGACCGACTAAAGGATAATTTTTGTAAACTACTCAAAACCCACATTTATCGAATCTATACACCTTATAATGTAATAAAAAGTTATATTTTCAGTAGATTTAATGATATAACAATGTTAATATTTATTTATCCAAACAAATGTTAAAAATGTAATATTGATATAATCTTTTTATAAATTTTTAGGCATCATCTGATAAATATCTCCCATCATGAAGCTGATTTTGGAATTAAAGTAGAGTCATAATTTTTTTGCTACCAATCATGGACAAAATCCATGCGACGGAATTGGCGTTGTAGCAAAACGGTTCGTAAGACGAGCATCACTACAAAATTCAGCTGACCAACAAATTTTAAATCCTCAACAAATGTATGAGTACTTGAACGAAAATCTGCACTCCATTTGGTAACAACAAAAATTACATGTATTTATAACACCGGTGTTTTACGAAACAAAATAATGATAAACATTTTATTTTTGTTATTATAAACAGATTTTACTGGGTTAGTAGTGAAGTCATTCAAGGAAAAGAAGAAAAATTAAAATCACGATTCAACTCAGCAAAAGCGATTCGTAACACAAGAAAATATCATTATTATAAGCCAGTTAATGAATCTACTTTAGAGGCAAAAGATACATCTTTTAATAAAAGCAAAAATGTTGTTCAATTATTGTAACTATAAAGGTTAGTTAATTCATTATTAGTTTACAAATAATGTATTACTTTCGAAACTTAAAAAAGTTAAATATATAATATTACATATTCATTGTATCATAAAAGAATTATTTTATATTTAACTTCCCCGCTATACCGCCGCGCGACGTTCGTTTATAATAAAATATAACGGTGTCGTCTTATTCGTTGCAGCCGCGCGAACGTCAGTCGCGTGCAATGTGGCTTAGATGACTCCTCGCCATGTAATCGAGACTTCTGTCGCGTTTTTGGCAATGTGCGAGACAAAGTGGACCGTGCACAGGTCGTCGGTGCAGCGGCTAGCGCAGGTATACGCACGTGCGTCGGGAAGGGAAGCATATTGCGCGTAATTATGCTCGATTTCAGCCAAATCTGACGTTAGAAAAAAAGTCACAGCTCCGAAACAAAGCCTATGGGCAGAACGAAACTTTAGGGTGGTTTTCTACTATATTTGAGCTAACTTTTAGGCCTGGTTAGGTTAAGATTGGTACATGTAGAAATGTGCTACAGAGGTACCAACTTCGCGATTTTTGAAAAATAGGTTACCTTCCAAGACCTATAACTCTAGTTCTAATCGATGGATTTTAAAAATCGACGTGTAGAATTGAAGATCTATCCAAAACAAACTTTTTGAGATTTGTTTAGCCTAAATCGCCTCAAAGCTGATGGAATGGAGACCGATTGAAAATCACCCAAAAACCATTGATTTTGGTGTCTACTGCTGTTCGAGCCATTTCCGCTATTTAAATATATATGTCATGGGAGTATTTTTTACTTAAATTTAACATAATTACCGACAGATTTCTGAAGAATTTTTTTAAATTAACCACTTTTTAGCGATTTTTGAAAATTCAAAAAATTCTACAGGACCACAGGTGGCACCTAAAGGGCTGAAAATGTATGAACAGCCTTGTTTTCTAATGTACTTTCATAGAAAAAATCGGCGGTAACAATGGCCGACCCCCCTCCCCCCCCCCCCCCCCCCGCGCACCGTTTTGTAAAACTTGGCTGGAATTACCCATATATATAGGATATGCCATTACTTTTTTTTAAAATTGGTAGAATGTAGCTCAACTTTCAGCCCGGGAAGACCCTAGAAGTCAAGATATAGTCATTAAAAGTCGACAAACAGGGCTTTTTTCGGTATATTTGAGCAATTTTAAAACTGCTAACAAAATTGGAAATTGACGTTTTATTTAATTCTGCAGGTCAGATTATCTTTGTTTATACGGGAGCTAACCGTGAATCTTCAGCCCGATAGGATTTCAGTAATTGAAGTTCGTATACAGCTCCGAAAGTACAAGAGAAATTTTTGTCATGTATACCCATATCTGTCCATATATGAATACATGAAATTAATGTTTTTTTTTATATTTATTAAAATAAATTTTTTTAAATAAAAATATCAAAGTTTGGGCCTCAGACACGAAGTGGGATACAAGATACAAGTTATGCATTTAGTATATCTATATATATTAGGTACTGATATATATATATATATATATATATATAGGTATACTAAATACAAGGCTTGTATCTTATATTGGTATTTATCATCAAACACGTAAATTTTTATAATCAGTTAGTTGTTTTAAGAAGTTTAAATCAACACTTTTTTATTGCATGAAATTAAATAGAAGAGATGAATATTTTAAATTAATACTAGAATATTTAAGATATTCAGTGACCCCAAATACAGAAAAATATTGTGGCGTCGTCTGGTGAGCAGAATATTTTTTCCCGAATGCATGCAAAATCGATCTAGATATAAAAGAAATCGGCTGCATGAATATTTTTCAAAGAATCTTCTTCTTTCCAGGACTTTTTCCTCATGTTTGACATTTATTGAGCATATATTTGAGTGCCTGGTGCCAAAACCTTCAATTTGAGCCCCTGAACTTCGTAGGACCACGGTAGGAAAGCGAAGGTATGGCTGTTTATATGAGTGATATTCGATTTTCACGAGGCAGCGGTTTACAGATTTGATACCTGCTCTTTAAAAAAAACGTTAAAGTGGACACAGCGAACGATCCAAGGGCACCGGGACACTTTACAATGGGTAAAATTGAAGGTTTTTATGTAAGCTTTCAAATGTCGATGTTTAAATTTTCAACGAATACATTAAAACATGGGCTACATTATATTGAATAGATTAAAGCATGGACAAATCGGCCAGAAAGGACGTCAAAAGTTGATTGAAAATACTACAAATTTCAAAAAAGTAGCGAAATCAACTTTCATTTTGTGTAAAAAAACAATATCCGCTAAACTTCTGCGGTTACGTTTCTGTACATAAATCAAAGAAGCTTTTCACATAGGTTAAACAAAATTCTTTTTCTATAACGTGACCAGAAGGTTTAAAAAATTGCTAAAAACCGTATTTTTCGATAAAAGGCAAACTTAAAACCTCTGTATCTTGGGCATTTGACGACACTTATTTAGACTACCAAAAAAGAGAATTGAAGATTTTTTTTCTCAAAGAGAAAGCTTTGTGGTGGAATTGTTTTTTTTTTCATTTTAATGTATAAACATGTTTTATGCCCTGGGAAATCCGAATATACTAGTCTTAAAAAATGTCTGTATGCATGTGTTATAATGGGGTTTTAAACAGTATACCTGCGGTATATTATTATTAAGTAGAACACGAGGAAAACGTTGGGGAAAGTGGTGAAGTCAAGGATGGCTCAACGTTTAAATATAAAATACATGTATATTTAACCATAACGTAAAGGGTGTACATGCACACCGCGAGTGTGCGCTTGGAGGCATGAATATGGGGACGACAAGAGACCGCGTGGAAGAGACAGAAAGAGACAGAGAGAGGTTCGATGCCAAAGAGGCTTTTACCCTGAATCGGCGGCTCCAGTATGCTCGTACGCCAAATGATCACTCGGGACCCCCTTGTCCTCGGCGAAGCTCGCAGTAGTCGCCCGCAGTCTCCGCAATGCGCTAACTATATTGCTGTCTGCTCGGCTCGCTAGCTAAAACGTATCTACCAAATAATTGCGGCTCCGCGCTGCGCGTCCCCTCCCTTCGGCCTACCTATACTCTCTCTCCTTCTCTCTCACTTTTCCTCGGCTTCTTCTCGTTCCCTCGTCGCTACTGATGATGTCTGTAACAGCTAATATAATTTGTACATGTGTTATATTTGAGAGAAAGAGAGAGTATGTGACTCGACATCTACAGGTCTCTCTAAATACATAAAAGAAGAATGTGATAAATCAAAATTCAAAATGACAATAATAATGTAAAAAAAAATTTAGACTACTGATTATTTTATTGTAAAAGAAGGGTAGTATAAATAAAAGTACATAAAGGGTCTCTTTTTCTATGTTTTTGTTTGAGGTCAGGGGAATTTTCATGGCGGGTCGCACATCCCCCTGCTTCCCGATGTTTGCGTTTTCATGAGCTCATCTCTGCGGCACGAAACCGGGGTGGTTGCTACGGTTGGGGCACTCGCGGCCGCGATTGACTCCTCTCAAGCCGCATTGGTGTCCGAAGCGCGGTCTGTCCCGCTGTACTGGCGGTGCTAGGGCTCCGACTGCCTCGCCCTGGGACATCGCTTAATTAAGCTGCCGCGGAAGGTTTTCGGCCTCTATGCACGTCCTCTCCCGAAATGCCGCAATCCTCGCCTGCGCCTCTTCCACCTCTCGCTCCATGCGTCCCATCTGCCGCTCCCTCTCTCGGACGCACTGATCCGCTGCGGCCATAGCTGCCTTAGCGTTCACGACTCTAATCCTGTAATCCGCTCCTAGGCGGCGACCCTCTTCTCCTCGGCGTTCTATGAACGCCTCGAAGTCCTCGCACACTGCTTGGTGTCGGCGACGGGCGTCGAGGAACTCCCGCCTCGAAGAGAGGGATCCTTGGCGAACCACTTCCCACTCCTCCAGGACTGTTGTGTGGGTCGCCTCTTCCCTCTTCCGCCGTTATTTCTTCTGCGGTTATCGATTCCGCTTGTTCCGACCCCTGGGCGGTCTCGATGACAGTGAGGGCATCCTCTCCGTCATCGCTCTCTGACTCGCTGGACTCTGTGTCTGTGGTAGCCGGTCCTTGGCAGATAGCGGCTATCGCAGGTTGGATAATGAGAACAGGCGGGTCTCCGGAGTTAGCTTCTATCTCTATAGGGATGTCCTGGAGGATTAATTCTTTGGAGGAGTTTCTAGGCAGGACGGGTTGCCTCGGGCCATTCAGCCTCACCACCAGAGGAACGGCGAATGTCGTATTGTCGTCCTTAGATTCTAGTCTTGGGTCCATTTTCTTCCTAGGAAGGGAAAGAGAGGTTTAGATGGGGATTCTCAGGTGCCCAAGGGCGCATTTATAGTAGATGATAAATGGAACGAATATGTGTAAATAACTTGCGAGAAGGTCGAGATTCTAATTAGATGTCTTTCCCGTTATAGACAGCGTGCGTCGAGGAGATACGTCACGTCGAGGCGTAGAAGACTTTGTGGACCCCTTTGGTCTCCCTCGACCCCTTATAGGTGTATCTTTAGCGATTTCCGCGGACGTTGTGTTGCGATTATCGCTTATCTCACCTACTGTAGTCGGTTGCGTTCCTATCCTATTACTAACAATTTTTGCTTTACGCTGGACAACTACACTTGTTTGACGCAGCTTATCACACTTTTTCCCTGCGACTAAGGGCGCATCGCTCGCACGCGACTCATCTGGCTGAAGCTCGAGAATGTTGGGTCCCTCGCTGTCCTTCGAAGTATCTTCTACAGCCTCATCTTCGGAGTCGGAGGGCACGGTATCGTCGTCGAAGTACGGTTTCAAATCCTTTACGAATATTTGTTCCACCTTGTTTCCATTTTTGTCAGTCAGTTGGTAGGTATTGTAACCTTGCTTCTCTGAAATGACGTATGGCCCAGTGTATTTAGGGGCCCATTTAGCAGTAATTCCTTGTGGCGCACATGAAAGAATGCGGTTACGCCGTAGTACTTTCTCACCCACCGCAAATTGCACGTCTCGTTGCTTGCTATTATAATATTTAGCTTGGCGTTCTTGCACTTTCGCTGAATTTTCTGTGGTTAAATTTTGCACTTCACGCAGTTTATTCATGCGCCCTTTCCAATTTTCTAACGCAGCTGTATCTGCTTCATGTGCTGCGGCGAGTTCTTCTTGCCACCGTAGCGTACTTGGAGGCACAGGGTTGCGTCCGAAATTCAGTAAAGCTGGTGACAATTTCGTGGTGTCTGTGTCTGTGTGTATGAGTATGTTAGTATTTCGAATATCACAATTCATTCAATCTGTGGTATAACTTTCCAAAATTTGGTTTATGCTCAATATTCAAAATTTAAGATTTTCAAGTTTCGGTTTTTTGAAGTTATTTTATATCCGTAATTACTTTTGGGAAGCGAGGTGTTATACAATAATTTACTCATAAAATCCTTCATTTTAGGATCGGAAACGATTTTATATGAGTCGTTATTCAGTTGTTATACTGGGTGACACAATTTTTACTTCAACATTTATTGCTCAAAAACTATACGATAAAAGTCAGAATTTTTTTTACTGAATATTTGTTTCATATACAGGTATATTCCTGTAAATTTGTAGGTAATAAGACGGTTTATTTTCTTAGCAAAAAATAAAATGTCAAAATGTCTTTTTGGACATGGATAACTTGAGTAATACTTTATCTAATGCAATGAAAATTGCAGACAATATTTAGTAGGTGTCAGATTATTGGTAGATATTTTTGGGCCGATTTGGTTCATAGTTCTGAGATATTAGAGATTATTAAATTTAAACAATACTTTTTTATTCCGTATATCTCGGAATACGACAAACTTGTATAAGTACAGATTTTATTCATATATATATGTGTGATTCTTTTCTCACCAAAAATGTTCCTTTTGGTATGTAAAATGCTAATAAATTGTTTTTTTATACTATTCAGTTGTACCGCCAAATTTCACTTTACTTATCCAAATCCAAAAGTTTATCCAAATCGGTTTAGTAGTTTAGTAATAATCGGCGGACGAACAGAACATAACGCCAGTAATCACATAGTACTGGCTAGATACTCGGCCAGTAATGTAATGGAACTACCATGGGATCAACATATTTCATTAAAAAAAAATTTATCCAAATCCAGTAGTTTCCGAATCATCGGCGAACAGAGTCGTCAAATGCCGAAATGTACGGAAATACATCTGGCCAAAAAAATAAATTACTTATCAAATACTGAATCAATCCTCACAAAATTGGAATGGAACCACCATGGGATCATCCTCTTTCATTAAAAAAAAGTTCATTCAAATTGGTCCAGTAGTTTCAGAGTAATGTGCAAATAGAGCTAACCATAGTCGCGGTCAGGCCGGAAGAGAGCGAGCTCAGCGAGAATAATTAGATTCGTTCTCGCTGCGCCGAAATCAGGAAGGAAGAATGTGAGATTTTTCCAGATTTTGCCAGAGAAACACAGTGCGCACGAAAATATGAAATATTATAGGGCCGCTGCAAGTGCAAACGGCCCGAACATACCACCCGCCTTGTTGTGAGTAGAACAACGACGGTACGGTAGTCAAAAAAAATTGAAGAAAAATGATAGAGTAACAAAGAGATAGCGTGATGTGAGTGTGAAGATATTTGTCTTCTGCTACTGAAGCACGTCGCTGTGTGCCAAGGTATGGCTGTCTGCTGTAGAGCCCTGACTTCTGCTAGCTGGAGCAGCTTGCAGATCAGGGTGGCAGGAGAACCAGCTGGCTTCACTGAGCCCTTCCTTGTAAGGCCTGCAACTGGAGGACAGGCCTACTGTGAAGGAGCAGAAGCTGTAGCTAAAGTGTGTAGAGGGAAAAAAAGGGAAGAGTAGAAGAAAATAGACTGGTTTTACTTTTAAAGATTGTAGGTAGCAGATAGAATAGATATATCAGAATAGAGTAGAGAGGTCTCTATGTGCATGTATGAGTGTGAATGTATTTCTTCGTGAGTTCTTTGTGAGCAATTCATGTAGAGTTACTGTAGGCCTTTGCTGAAGAACGCAGAGAGCGCTGTCCAGCTATGGAAGCGCAGATTGACCAGCGTGGCTGGTGATCAGCTGATGGTCCACCCGCCGTAGATGGGCGGGGTAGCTTCTCGGGAGCAGCTGCTGACTAGACCTCAGCCAGGACAATGGTGTCCACCTAGCCTAGGTGAGTAGGATGTTGTAGCCTGTCCAATAGATTGACGGGGAATACGGTGGTGCTCAACCCTTCGAGCGTTGATCATGCGGCTGAGCGGAGTACTCCCGCCCGATGTGATGAATGCGGCCTCGCAGATGATGAGCTTCAACTCTGATGAAGGGCTGATGATGATGGTGGCAGTAGAGCGCAACGTTGCCGCCGCCGTGCAGCGAGTGCCGCTGTAGAAAGCGACTCGAGCCTGTTGCTGTAGCAGTGCAGCACCGACCGACGTGCAGAGAGTGCCGCTATAGAGACTAACTGAAGCCCTCTGCTGATTCAAGGGAGGCCAGTGACAGTACATGGGCGCACACTTCGCTGTCATAGCCTCCATTTTCCTTGAGGCTGAAGAAGCTTGAAGGCACCGATCGTATTCAGGCGATCTCTGCCGGCTGTCAAATGAGCCAGGATAGTTTGGCAAGATTGCTAAGAAATTCGCAGCGTGGCGTTGATCTCGCTCTTAGTTCCCGCATGATTAGGCGACGAGGGTGTTGGCTGGTAGCTGGACCATACTGCGTGACATGTGCCATGCTGAAGGACCTCGCAGCTGGACGGTAGTCCTAGTGTGGTGGGCCCCATAAATAGACGATGAGAGCCCTTGTTGGCTACCGGATGAGCCAGGTGCTTGGCTGAATTTGTCAAGATCGATGTCTTCATTGGCAGATGGCGATGACATCTCAACTCGAGTCCTGCGGAGCACACTCGAAGAAAAAACTACTGAAATAGAGCAAAGAGCAAGTAGCATTCTGTTGCAATGATAATTAAGATGCTACAATTTTTTAAAATGAAACTAAGAATAAAAGATGAGGTTAGAAAGTGTAGTGAAAGCTGCAGCTACACTTAACACGCTGCTTTAGCATGTTTTGAAGGCTCGAAGCTAGACTGTCGAAGTCTTCCGGGTAGTTGATCGGTGAAAGTCTAGGACTAGGAGCTACTCGGATAAACTTCTCCGGAACTCGACTAGTCAGTCTGGTCTACTACGATGTCCCCTCAAAGATTCAGATCTGTTGAGGTTAGACTCGAAGCTTGAGTCAGACAGCTTGACAGGTGTTAGCCATAGCGAAGCTGGACTCAAAGAGCCAAAGCCAATCTGCCTCAAAGAACCTGCGATGACAGGCTCTCCTAATACAAGGTGACTCGTAGACATGTAGCCGAGTAACTGCTGTTGATGTTGAGTCATGCTGGGACCAACACACATAACCTCAGTGGCTTCAAATGCAGCTAAAATGTATTACAAAATATTCCCTTTCCACTGCCTATAAACAAAAGAGATAAAGGTTTATAACAATATAATGCAGCACTAAAGACACTAAAATAGTTGGTTAAGTCGAAGTTGTTACGAAGTGCTCAACTCGTCTGACTGGCTGTCAAGTGAAAATGCTTGGCGAGGGGCAAGGTTTTACAATGTGCGAGTGCGTCAGAGATCTAGGAGCGTACATACTGCCTGGGTTTGACAATCAGAATTGGCTGCAGCATGCTACTACAGTGGCGCAGTGCTGTGTGGTAACCCTAAATAGAAGTAGCTATGAGTTGTTGGCCAGGAGCTGTCCAGATTAGTATATCTGAAGCTCGACTGGTTGTCTCGTTGTCGCACAGCAATGATGAATAAGTACAAATAAAAGAGTTACTCTACAGTGAGGATGCACTAGTCTATGAATCAGGATCTGTTCAGACAAGCTTCTCTGTTGCTCGCTTGATTCAAATGGTCGAAGCAGGCATGATGAGGGCCCGTATAATGTGGGCAGCGTACGAGTCCGTATTCGGCTTTTTCCTTCACTTAAAACTCACTTTTAAGAGTCACTGCACTGTGCTTAAAAGTAAAGTTCACTCGTATAATCCGTACGCACTCGAGTCTTTGTTAAATACCGCCGTTTTTTTATATGAAAGTACCTATAAAAAAAGCTCTCAAGAAAATTTTCAGTCTCACTGTGTGACCCAGTAGAGTGTACTGAATTTTCAAACGTGGCCAAAAACAGCTAATTTCAAAAAATTCTAAATAGCTCCCATTTTTATCACGTACCAAAAAATAAATTCTTCATCTTCTTAAAAACTTTCAGAAAATAAATTAGACTTCCTTGGTAGCTGAATGGGTCACCTCTAAAGAGATGAATGAATCTGTAATTTTGTGTTTTTTAGGTTATGTTTGATCATTTTCCATTATACATAATCAAAACGGATTTAGATATACCACGACTCAAATTTTTCGTCTTGAAAAGACCTTTAATTCCTTTCTTGGTACGTTTATAATCGTTTCGTATAACCAAAGTTACAGCGTATGGAAGATCTCTCTAGAGGTGACCCATTCAGCTGCCAAGGGAGTCTAATATTCTTTTTCTGAAAGTTTGAAAAAAGATAAAGAATATCTTTCTATTCTCGAGAATTTTTTAAAAATAGCCGTTTTTTGGCCATGTTTGAAAATTTACAACACTCTACTGGGTAAAAAAGTGGGCTTTAGGGGCTGAAAATTTTTTCGAGAGCTTCTTTTCACAGGTACTTTTATATAAATAATCGGAGGCAAGTAACTGACACTAGAGTGCGCTCAGATTTTTAAAATTTGTTTGGAATATATGTGTGTGTGTGTAAAATATATACGTATATGTATATATGTAAAATATGTACATATTGTTATGATCGGGTTCGGGTAATGAGAATGACAACACGTATTTATAGAAAAGCACACTTGAACTCGGACTCTTTATTCGAACATAAACACAACTGTTCTCAACAGCTGACAGAATCAGACTAAACATAAACAATAACATCCGCGTCGTCGTTGATCTCGTTGCTAGGGGTTGCTATGCGCGATTCTCGGTGTTCGAATCGCGCAGCGTTCGAGCTCGGTCACCACATTGCCCTCTTCTTTTCAGATTGTCGTCCCGACAATCATAACCATTCATCCTTCAAGCGGGTTGATCCTCTTACAATCCAATGATAATTTACAGGAACCGACACCAACATCCTCTACCTTGACCCATCCTTGACATCAAGTTACCGAGCAATGCTTACAGATGCGATACCAATCATCACTTAACAGGACTAAGACGGGTCCGTCTGTTGAACAATCTACTTCAATCATCCTTCTTATGTGGTCGAAATCGGTCTTCAGACAAGAGGGGGGAAGTTGACATGCTGTGGAACCTCACCTTAAGTCCCTGCTCCGGTATTTACCTTCACGCCCACGGAAAAAACCACAGCTCAAAAGAACCGTGAGCAGAGCAGTCTTCATTATCGGGTGTCTCTCTTAGTGTAGGTCCCAAGACGATTGATGTTGACTATCTTGGATTAATGTCTTGGTGAACGACGAATACAATAAACGACGTCATTAATTTTCCTCACAACTTCCAATTTGTCCTACCCAATTTTACTGGAGTTTTGGTGCTTTTCCTTTGGTTCTTTGAGGGTTGAAGAACCAAACTTTTTGGCCTTGGGAATATTCAATGTTGAGAGCTCGTTTGTCGTACCAAGACTTCGTTCTTTCCGATTGTAAGTTAATCCGGTCTCGTGCCATTTTGTGGATCTCGCTGAGTTTCCTCCGAAGCTTGTGTACGTAATCCCCGTCTCCTTCAATCTCGACCTCCTCTGGTAGACATCCTCGAATCAAGTCCAAAGGAAGCCTCAGATCGAAACCGGTGTACATCACAACCGGAGTAGTTCCAGTCGTCGCATGTTTGGAGGATCTGTAAGCTAACAAAAATAGTGAAACCCAGCGATCCCAGTCTTTTTGATTTTCATGTATGTATTTTGTGAGATAGTGTAGAAGTGTCTGGTGTTGTCTTTCTACTTGTCCATTTGATTGTGGGTGTAATGGTGTTGTTCTTGTCTTCTTGATTCCTAACAACTCAGATAAATTTTTAATCAATTTCGAATCAAAATTCGTTCCTTGATCAGTATTTACCTCTAAAGGTACCCCATATCTACAAACAATTTGATCAACAAACATCTCAGCAATGGTTTTTGTTCTCATATTTGAGAGAGGAAAAGCTTCAACCCATTTTGAAAAACAGTCTGTCACAACTAAGAGGTATTTATTGCCCAAAGAAGAAAGTGGAAATGGGCCTAAGATATCCATTTGAAGTCTTTCAAATAGAACTCCTGAATTATAAATTTTCATCTCACCGTGACCTTTATCTGGAGGACCTTTCTTTGAAACACAGACTTCACAAGATTTACACCAATTTTCTACATCTCTTTTACAAGTAGCCCAATAAAATCTTTATTTAATTTTATTTAAAGTCTTGTTTACTCCGAAATGTCCTCCAAATGGTGAATCATGTGCTTCTTCCAAAATATCTTTAATTTTATGTTGAGGAATAACTAATTGACGGATTTTATAATCTAAATTTGTTGAAATCCATTCTCTATAAAAATTCCCATCAATTAGTACCAAGAAATCCCATTGAGAACAATAGATTTTGGTGAATTCGTCCATAGATGAAATCTCTTGCCATTCTGGTTTCTTCTGTAATTCTTTCGTTTGACAAATGAAAGAAATAGCTTCATCTTCTGCCTGACTATTCTTCCATTCTGCTTATGTGTTTTCTTAAAAAATGATACGGCAAATTGTTTCTACATTATTGAATTTTTCTTCTACTCTGGAACAATATTTGCAGGAGAAATCTTCACAAGGCTGTCTTGAAAGTCCATCAGCATTTCCATGTAAATTGCCTTTCCTGTGAATAATTTTATAGTTGTACTGATCCAATTTCCCTAACCAAAGAGCCAATTGTCCATCCAATTCCTTAAACGACAATAACCAAGTTAAAGAAGAATGGTCAGTCCTAATAATGAAAGGTTTACCGATAAGATAATGATGAAAATTTTTTAACGATTCTATAATAGCAAGGAGTTCACGTCGAGTGACACAATAATTTCTCTCTGATTTTGAAAGGACTCTACTATAATAACCTATGACACGTTCGATTCCATCTTGTTTCTGAGAAAGAACCGACCCAATTCCATGGTTAGAAGCGTCAGTATCTAAAATAAATTCAGAAGAAAGAGAAGGAAATGCCAAAATTGGAGGTGTTGTAAGAACCTCTTTCAATCTTGAAAAAGCTTTTTGACATTCCTCTGACCATATGAACTTAGCCGATTTTTCAGTTAACCTATATAAAGGTTTAGCTATGTCAGCAAAACCTTTAATAAGTCGCCTATAATAACCACAGAAATTCACGAAACTCAACACAGCCTTTTTGTTATGAGGAATTGGCCAGTTTACAACAGATTCAATCTTCTTTGGATCAGCTGTTTTTCCTTCTTCTGAAACGATGTATCCTAAATATTCAACTTGCCTGTTGAAGAAAACACATTTCTTCTTATTAAGACGTAATCCTGCTTCTTGAAAACGAACAAACACTTTCTTCAGGTTAATTATTATCTCATCAACAGAATTTTGAAAGATAGTCTCTGAGTAATTTTCCCATTAAACGTTGAAAAATCGCAGGTGCGTTGCATAAACCAAATGACATAACTGTAAATTGCCAAAGTCCTTTTCCGATTGAGAAAGCCGTGATTTTCCTATCCTCTTCTCGAATCTTGATTTGCCAGTATCCACTCTTCAAGTCTAAAGTACAAAACCACGAATATCCTGCAAGTTTATCAAGAGTATCGTCAACTCTTGGTAAAGGGTACAAATCCTTAATTGTAATTGCATTCATTTTTTGAAAATTAATACAAAAACGAATTTTTCCATCCTTCTTCTTGGGAACTACAGGTGAACAATACGAGCTGTCTGATTCTTCAATAACTTCTTGAGAATGCATCTCAGCAATACATTCATCCAATTCCTTAACTTGATGAATAGGGGGTCTTCGAATAGGTTGTTTAATTGGTTGATTATGGAGTAATTGAATTCTATGTTCAACCAAATTACATTTTCCAGTAACGTCATCATCTTGAAAAATCTCTTCAAATTCATGAAGAAGATCCGCAAACTTCCGTCGTCGATCTTGATCCAAGTTCTCTGAGTTCTTGTCAAAAATTTCTTGTAATGCCTCTGGTGGTACATCCTCACTAGAATCAACTATTCTTGAAATCTGTTTATTGATGATTGAACTTGGAGTATTTAAAATAATTTTAGTTATCGAATCTGTAATACCAGTTGTATCAAGGAAATCACTACCAAGTATACAATCATCAATAATATTTCCAACAAAAACATGTAAATTAGCTGAATGGTCAGCCAATTTTATCGAAGCTGAAATCAAAAATTCAACTGGTACCTTTTCTCCAGTCGGATACTTAAGAGTTGTAAAATTAATAGGAATTCTTTTATGTTTTGACTCTACAAATTTCGGATTTATAATAGTCACATCAGAACCAGAATCTACTTTAAAAATACAAGTTTTGTCATTAATTAAACCATCAAAATAAAATTTATTTGAGTTCCTATTAATTCTTCCAACATTATAATCAATCAAACAAGAGTGTGTGTTTGTTGGAGTCTTGTCAAGTTCTGTTGAATTCGCTCCAGAAAGTTCAACATTACCTACTTTCCTTGGCCGCTCATCTGATTTGGACAATTTGATCTAAAATGTCCTTTTTTACCACACGTCCAACATTCAATATCCTTAAAGAAATCTTGAGATCTCTGTTTGTCCGAAGATTGAGGACCTTTAGACTGCGAATTCGAAGAGTTGATTCCAGTCTTATATGTGTAATTCGTTCTCCTTGAAGTCTGAGATCTCTTATCTAAATCACGAATAACCTTCACTTCCATAGCGCGAGTAAGAGCAACTTTCAGAGAAGTTATCCTTTCTAAACGAAGGATCTCCCTGATCGATGAATCAAAAATAGCAACTATAAATTGGGCACAAGCGATTTTATCTTGGACTGCAAATGGACATTCCGGATAAACCAAAGCAGAAAGTCTCTCAAGATCGGCAGCCAATGTTGGGAAATCTTCACCAAAACGTTGACGTCTGTTCTGAAATTGTGTGTAATAAGTGGGTGCTAAGTGTTTATCACCAAAACGAAGTTCAAAACGGGAACCTAAATCATCAAAATTTGACGCAGATGAATCAGATTCAACGAGAATTGCTTTTGCTCTTCCTTTCAAACAAGAAATAAGAGCTGCTGATTTAATTGCAGGTGTCCAATTGTTTGCTCTAGCGATGACTTGAAATTGAACCAAAAATTCACGAAGAGGTGATGATCCATCATAATCATCAGCTTTCAATTTAAAAACCAAATCCGTTCCCGAATGGATAGGTCTAGTGTTCGGTAAAACAGAATTATCTACATTTGAACCTAAACCACGAGTATCAGTAATCAAAGGATCAATAACAGAAGTTCCTAACCCAAGTCTATTCTGATTTAAAGATAACCCAGTGTCATAGATTCTAGCGTTCTCTGTTTCTGTTGTATGTGAATGTATATCTCTATTCTGTAAACGACTTAGCTGATTAATTTGGCGTTGCTGTTCTCGCTGTTCTGCCAGCAGTGTGTTATTCAGGGTCCGAAGTCTTGATATCTCTTCGTTCAAGTCAGTCCTCTCCCTCTGCTCTCGGTCACCGAATAGTTCTCTTCGAACTTGTTGATCCCTCAGTAGCCTAATCTGTGCTTCAAGTTCCTCATTGTGATGACAAGCATCCAACAATTCCGAATCTCGAACATGGAGTTCCCTTTGTAAATTCAATGCATCCTCGCTGCATTGATGGAGTTCTTGAGTAATTTCCTCTACACGTCTCTTTAAGCTTGTTATCTCCAAATTCGCTTCAGTGAGAGACGGTTGAGGCTGCTGAGTTGAAAGAGTTCTCGGGGATGGAACTGGTGTTCTTGATACCACTAAACATAAACAATAACATCCGCGACGTCGTTGATCTCGTTGCTAGGGGTTGCTATGCGCGATTCTCCGTGTTCGAAACGCATATATGTATATGTACGTATGTATATGTATATGTACATATGTATATGTATATGAATAGGTTTAGCAGAAACCTACTTTTAAATGGTTTTCTGTTTTATCCCGTTGTCAAGTTTATGAGAACCTTCCAGGATAAATACAAAACATATTTTATGAATTAACAGTGTAATTCAATGCCGGGAGGGGTATCTGCCCGCGGAGTAGTTATTTCTGATGTTCTATTAAATATAGTAGAGTTTTTATTAAAGAGTGTATGAGATACTCTAAATAATTTCGTTTATAATTTGTTGTTATAAGCAATAAGTTAGATTTATTTAAACTTTTAAAAATAATTAAGTAACTATAAAAATTTACGTGCTTGATGAAAAATACCCATATAAGATACAAGCCTTGCATTTAATACAACTATATATATATATATATATATATATATATATATATATATATATATATATATATATATATATATATATATATATCAATACCTGTTATATATAGATATACTAAATGCATGGCTTGTATCTTGCGTCCCACTTCGTGTCTAAGGTCTAACCTTTGATATTTGTAGTTAAAAATGGATTTTTACAGAACATTTTCGTGTTACAAATGGTGTCGTGTTAGAGATCACGGTCGAGTGACAGGCTAACGGTAAATTTTTTATTTTTATTACAATTTAAGTTAAAATTCTCTGAGTGAGTTCCATTATGTCTACTATTAAGAATACACCGACATGTACCGATTGAATTAGATCAGACAGATGTAGCAATCCATTCGGTCATAATGGACACGTTGGCAAAGACTTACGACTGATTACTAAAAATATTCTCGATACACAGTCCCATAATATTGAGAATGATATTCAGTCGCAGGACCCTGATAGCAATTGTGATCCTTCTCCTCCCAAAAGAAAATGCCCATCCAGGGAAGATCAACTGGAAGAATTGTTAAATGGATTGAAGAATAAATTTGCTTCTTTAGATAAGACTGATCCCTTAGGACTTGTTATTCTTACAACTGCTCCTGAATGCTGGAGTGTTCGGCAACTAGCTTCAGAATTTAATACTTCTGAAAAATTAAAGATGGCGTCGGGAGGGAAAGAGCCTCCTGATAAGAACTGTGGAAAATGTCTCAAATGTCACCGACAGAGTGAAGTGACAACTGTTATATGTATCGTATGTGATAATACATACCATTTAAGTTGTGCAAAACATAAAAGTTTCAATTTTATAAGTGAAAGACTAATAATATGTCCAGAACACAAAAATCTCATAACCTCAAAATTGAACGTAGAGGTCTTGAGTGAATCGGCAAAAGCAATGATTGCTCAAATAAAAATGAGACGATCAGAAGAAATAAGAAAGGAAATACTTGAGGATTTAGCAAGTAAATCACAAGAAATGTTGAACACAACGATGACGGATAGTACAGCTGTTTATGAAATAATGCAAAAAGAAAATGAATTGCTAAAACTACTCAACAATGAACAAGTTGAAAAAAATTATTTATTGAAAGAGTTATTAGACAAACAAAAAAGCTATCGAACAAGCAATAAATCTTTTGCTGAAGTAGCTAGTGTTATAAGACCTGTAAAGAAACGAGTTCCAAAAATTATAGTTAAAGCATTAAATAATACACAGCAAGCAGATGTCAAAAAGAGAGTTGTAAAATGTCTTATAAACGAAAAAAGTATTCAAACGAAAGAATTATACATTAAAAATAAAGATGAGATTGTTGTCAAATGTGTTAATAATGACAGTGTTGAAAATGCTGAAAAGTTATTAAAGAGCAAGTTAGAGGAAGTTTGTGAAATTAACCTGGAACAATTAAATAATCCAAAAATTAAAATAGTGGAATTGAAAACTATATGAATATGGATCAAAATGGCATTGAAGAAGATATAAATATAAAGAATTTTGCAAATTTTAATAGTAAAGCTCAAGTACTGCACATGTATATAAACAAGAAGACAAATCTTAGCAGTGTCTTAATGGAAGTGACAGATGATATGTATAAACATATAAGAGATAACAACAACAGAATTTTTATTGGATGTCAAAGCTGTAGAGTCTTTGACCTGATAAATATTAAACCTTGCTTTAACTGTGGTAGATTGGGACACAATGGTTAAAACTGCAATAATACAACAACATGTCTGAAGTGTGCAAAAAATCATAAAACTTTTGAGTGTGATAGAGATGTTTTCACATGCCCAAACTGTAATTTTAGCAATAACAAATTTCAAACAAAATTTAATACATGACATTATGCAGCAGATTTTAATTTATGTGATATTCCAAAAAAATAAGATAAAAAAATTTATTGAAACAACTGATTACCCAGTGAAACCTACTTTATCGACAGTAAAATTAATACCTATGCATTACCAACAGAAGATATGTAATCGGAAAAACACGGAAAATAAATAGCGTAAATAAATGTTGGAAAATTTGGATTACTGATGCTATTAGTAAATCATGCGAAACAAAAAAATTCTTATACAATTTATGGAAAATGGATGTTAAAAATGAACAAATTAGACAACAGTACATAAATTATTCAAAAATTTTAGATAAGGTTATCCTAGATGCTAAAATAAAATATGATAAAAATTTAGTCGAAAATAATACAAACAACCCTAAAAAACTATGGGAAATTATCAACACGAAAATAGGAAAAAAACGAAATCGAATGAAACTATAAATTATATTAAATTTGATAATGTCAAAATTACAGATAGTGTAGATATAGCTAATAATATGAATAAGTATTTTTGTGAAATAGGTAAAAAATTGAGTGATAAGATAGATAAACCTTCGACATCTGTGATAAAAATGCCAGATATGAATGCTAATTCTTTTTTTAACTCCGACAAATGCATATAAAATCATGAGCATTATAAATAATTTGAAATTAAAAAATGGTGGTGTAGACAAAACCAATGCTCAAACTCTGAAGATTATCTGTAATTATATTGCGGAACGACTAGAGTATATATTTAATTTATGTATTGAAAAAGCCATCTGGCCTGACGGATTAAAAAATGCTGAAATTGTGCCGATTTACAAATCTGATGACAAACACAATGTTTCTAATTACAGACCAATCTCTTTAGTATCTAACATAGCTAAAATGTTTGAGAGAGTATTATATAATAGAATTTTTGATTTTGTTAAAAAAAATAATATAATATCTGATCACCAATTTGGTTTCATGAAAAATATAGGTACAAAAGATGCCCTAAATTATATTACCAATGTACTATACAATAATTTGTATCGCAGTAAACCAACAATAATAACTTTCTTGGACTTGGCTAAAGCATTTGATACTGTCGATCATAAAATATTACTGGATAAACTTTACTGTATAGGAATTAGAGGCAGGCACTGGATCTACTTTCAAGTTATCTTAATAATAGACATCAAAAAGTTAAAATTAATGATAGTGAGAGTAATTATTTAGAAATATACACAGGTGTACCACAAGGTACCATTATAGGTCCACCACTTTTTATTTTATATATTAATGATCTCTTGAAAGTAATCCATCCTGATGAAATTTTGTCTTATGCAGATGATACTGCAATTATATCTACTGGGGATACGTAGGACGAAGCTCAGGAATCTATGAACAACAATTTATTACTAGTAGATAATTGGTTAGCTGTAAATAAACTATCATTAAACGTTAATAAGACTGTATGTATAACTTTTGGTAACTATTGTGATAGTGTTCCAAAGCAAATAGATATAAAAATTAGAAACAAAAAAGTAAATAGAGTAGAAAATTGCAAGTACTTAGGGATCATTTTTTATTATAACTTAAAATGGGATAAGCACTGTTACGGATAGAATCCATTAGTAATAATAAAATGTAACTGTGTAATAAGTTCCTATGCAAAAGATCTCTAAAACTTTCTGTATAGTTCAAATGCGATGACATTCTCAAGTTTCTTATGTATGTTTTCGGCGGTCGTCAGCGGCGACTTTCGGCGGCGCGTTTAGCGGCTCATTCTAACTCGAAAAAGAATGACGCAGAGACCAGATGCACTCTGGCCTTTATACAGATCGGTAGTTACAAAGCGCGTTATACTAGTAAGGCGAATGTTGTATTTAATAAATAACAGACTTTATCATAAATGGTGTATAAATTAGTTTAACAAAATCATTAGTTTATTCTCGTCCCGAACAATTTGGTGCCAGAAACCCGGGAATAAACATCGGGATTAATTGTATTTTGTGGGACATGTGTAAAAAGATTTTTGAAAAAAGTGTTTTTAGTGAAATAACTTAATTGAAATGAAGTATGCCGTCAATGAAGGGAAGAAAGCTTATGAAAAATAAAGCTAATCAGGATGACTTAATTTGAAAATAAGTACGAGGCAAAATCAGTGAAGCTGGCATATACGTGGATTCGAAACCGACGCCGCTGCCCAGAGAAGAAAGAAGTCAAGTCAAGACAAAGGCCTAGCTGCTTGCCGATAGCAACGACGATGCCACAGCGGCCTTTTAATTTTGATGATGTAGGAGGACAGAAGCTGATTAATCATGGTTTTTGGGAATTCTGGTTTAACAAACAAAACGGAGACAAAAACATCAAGATAAGTACATTATTATCTAAAAAGCCAGAATGATTCTGTGTTTATTTATTTTTGTTAAATTAAATTGCACGGTGCATTTTAATAGCTTGTGGTAATTTAATATTATATTGAAATTACGCGTGTAATAGGATTCCGTCTAATTTGTTTATATTTCGTTATTGATTTAGTAGTTGAATATATTTTTATTTATTATTTGACATTTGGTCGAAATTTAAGGACATAGGCAATGTGGAAAATAAAGTAATTTTATAAAGTACCGATTGTTTAGTTGTGAGAGGGATTTAATTAGAAAGCATTTTATTTTTGAGGATTTAAATATCTGTTGAAAGATAATAATAATTTATATAGAATAATTAATAAAGCATTTAGTAAAACTAGACATGTTTAACAAAATTCGGTTTATCGGTTAGTTTGTAATAATTAAGTTACAGTTGCAAAATAAAGTGATTTTAAGCTTAGAACTTTTGACAAGTATACCCTGTAGTGTGCTGCATGATCATTTTTCTTTAAATGAGAATTTGTTTTAATTATGATACCATTGGATACGGAAATATTACTACAGTGAAAGTATTATGAATAAATATAATGAGTGCGTATATAAGTTTTGAATGCGAGCAAAATAGATGTTCATGATTTAAAAAAAGAAAAATGTGTAATTTGATGAAATTATTAAAAGCGAAATTCAATTAACGGGATATTCGAACATGCTAATCATCGTTTGAAAACTATTGATTAAACGAAAGAATAGTAAAAGTAAAAATCATCCTTAAATTTGAAGTAAATTATATATTTTACGTTTGGAAAAATGTTGTCGTTCATGGGAAATATTATGGTTACTTTGTCTTTGCTAGCTGTTTTTTCCAATTGGCCTAGGGCCCAGGTGAATTGGTTTAAACTCTGTGCGAAATGAAGTGATTTTTATCTTTGAAATTAGGAAAAATAGAAAGTCTCTGCAATAGTTATAGCATAACCTCTCTTATGAGCAATAGTCCCACCGCACAAGCACGCACAGGGATGAGCTGTAGGAGTAGACTCACTAGAAAAGCCAAGTGTTTTCCTATAAGCAAAATTACCGCCGCTCAAACAAGCATAGGGTTGAGCTGTAGGAATCACTAGGAAGTGAGGCTATAACTGGGGACGCCAAAGTTTGTATCAATGACGCTCTTAAAGTGTGAAGCTCTTGCAGTGCGTGGAAATTGGCAGTACAATTCCACGGCTGTAGTGTCACTAGTTCGGGACGATTCGCGGTCGTCCTGAGACTATCATGGAACCTCAAATGGGAGTTCGCTCTGCGCTGAAGGTCATCGAATGCATAAGGCCAAGAGTCTGAACAGGGAAGAGCATCATTGTTATACATGAGTTTGGTAACTCGCTATAGTTTATTGTATATTTCTTCATTGAGATTGGCATTGCCGACAGTCCTCCACGGTTTAGCATTTGTTTGCGCGAATCGGCAATACGACTCGTGGTTGCGGGTCAAAAGGTGAAATTGCTAAAATGGAAATGAGCGAGCAGCGAGGGTACGCGCTAAGGAATGGTATGAAATGGTTATTTAATCCGCCGGATGCTCCGCATATGGGCGGCGCGTGGGAGCGGCTGATTAGATCGGTAAAAATAGCGTTAAAAGCGATACTAAACGAGCAAACGACGAGTGAAGAAGTCTTGTGCACATTGTTGACTGAAATCGAGCATTCTGTAAACTCACGGCCATTAACTCATGTGTCGGCGGATCCGAGCGATAATGAAGCTTTAACACCTAATCATTTTCTTATAGGATGTTCTTCCGGTGATATTAATTTAGGAAAGTATGACGCGCAAGCGGTGAGTCTACGAAAACAATGGCGAATCGCGCAAGCATTTGCAGATGCGTTTTGGAAGCGTTGGCTGCGCGAATATTTGCCAAGCCTTTTGCCTCGAAAAAAGTGGTTCGAGCGATAGCCGCCTCTAAATATCGGAGACATTGTTCTAATTGTTGACTTACAATCACCTCGTAATATGGGGAAAAAAGGCGTCATCGAAAATGTGTATAAGGGAGCATATCAAATAATACGAGTGGCTAAAATTAGGACGATTAGTGGCAAGTATGTAAGACCATTGCATAAATTGATACGATTGTCTAACGCGAGAAAGGTACAAAATTAAACAGATTTTGTACGAGGGGGAGAATTGTTACTGATAGAAAATCGTTAATTACGGAAGGAACTCGAAGCGAGCGTGGAGCGTACGGATTATCGTAATTATTAAATTGGTTGTAATGTCGCAGGCATTCATCTGCGATCTAGCCTTCATTGCACGAATCGGCAGTGCGATTCGTGGCTATTAAGCTTTAGTTAGGGGCTTCTTGTAGTTGCCCTGAGACTATTATCGACCTCATTGGGAGTCTGACTCCATGGTATCTGAAGGTCACCTCGGGCGCAGGGAAACCATTTGGTGGATCTGTGGCCGTCAAGCTAGAAGGCGAAATCGAAAGCGTTGTTAATTGTTGCAACATTATTAATAATAAGTCAGCGATGTGCAGATTTCACGATTTAAAAAGTGTATGTATTTGTACTTACAGCAACGATGCTAGATATTTGCAGTGATTATGAAATGTGTGAGGCATTAAGATTAGTTGGTAATTAGGTTCAATGTACAAATATTCTAGCTCTCGAATAGATTTAACGTCTTGGATTATATTGGCGTTCTGTCGGATTCTTTTGGCGATAGCCCGTAACTTGATTTAGGGTATAAAATAAAACATATTTTATACGAGGGGGAGAATTGTTACAGATAGAATCCATTAGTAATAATAAAATGTAACTGTGTAATAAGTTCCTATGCAAAAGATCTCTAAAACTTTCTGTATAGTTCAAATGCGATGACATTCTCAAGTTTCTTATGTATGTTTTCGGCGGTCGTTAGCGGCGACTTTCGGCGGCGCGTATAGCGGCTCATTCTAACTCGAAAAAGAATGACGCAGAGACCAGATGCACTCTGGCCTTTATACAGATCGGTAGTTACAAAGCGCGTTATATTAGTAAGGCGAATGTTGTATTTAATAAATAACAGACTTTATCATAAATGGTGTATAAATTAGTTTAACAAAATCATTAGTTTATTCTCGTCCCGAACAAGCACATTGAATACATTATAGAGAGAACTAAATATTTAGTATATATATTCTATAAAATCGCCAAATATATGTCAATCGAGACATTGAGAATGATTTATTATGCTTTTTCTCATAGTTTAATTAATTATGGAGTAATTGCTTGGGGTGGTGCTTATAAGAACAATCTTGATTTATTGCAAAATCTGCAGAAAAGAATACTGAAAATTGTTAATAAAAAAAATGTTATCATACATGATAATCTACTGAACTTGGAACAACTTTTTGCTTTTGAATCACTGATATATCATTACCCTAATCTAAAAAGTCAATTTCTTAAGTCTAATAGTATTACTAGAAAAAAAAACTTAATGATTTCCAGCAACAAGAAAAAGGTCAGCAATAAAAATAGTTACACAAAAGCTATACAAGTTTTCAATGAACTACCAAATGATCTAAAAACATTAGAATTAGATAAAAAGTCACAAAAATATAAACTGAAAATGTGGATAAAAGATAACTATAATATATGAGGTGCAATTATATTAAATATATCTATGTACAAGCAATATTTTTATAATGTTAATACTTTCTAAATTTTATAATGTTTCTAGTCTACTATGAGATGTATACGATATTAGATTAGTTTAGTTTTTAAGTTAGTTTTAAGTAAGTTAGTTATGCTGTAAGTTTTTTTTTATCACTTTTCTTAATTTTATGTACCGGACCTGCGCACAGGTAACTTAGTTTACCTCTGTAGGGATTTACATCATACTGTAATTTTATGTATGTGAATCTTTCTGGTTTAAATAAATAAATAAATAAATAAATAAATAAATAAATGGCCAGATCAGCTAAGGCGTTAAGACTGCCAACTTCAAAACCTTGGAAAACTTCACCAGAAGATACTGTGACAAAAGTAGAACAATTTTATGAAGATGATATTAATATAGACAGATGCCTCATAAAAATGAGACTATCAGTGTAAACATCGATGGAGAAAAACAAAAGTACAAAAACGGCTCTTATTATCTGATATAAAATCATTACATATGGAATTAAAAAAATTAAATCCGGAGAATCCTATTGGACTTACTAAGTTTTCACAACTCCGACCAAAGCGGTGTATCTTGGCAGGCGCAAAAGGTACACACTGTGTGTGTTTGTACGATACACGACAATTTAAAAAAAAAGTTTGATGCTGCTAATATAAAAAGGAACACGAAAGATTTACATAAACCACTAACAGATTCCAAGGATTGCTTTTCATTAGTAGTGTGTGAACAGCAGAAAGATGCATGTTATCTCAAAAAGTGCGAATTATGCCCTAAGATTGAACAATTTGCAGATTACATAGTTGATGTTTTAGAAAGAAGAGGTATAGCACAGGTTATCTTCAGCTTGTGGCAATCTACAGATAGGTGTAGATTATTAAGCAGTGCCTTTCAACAAATGATTTCATTTCTAAAAACCAATCAAACTATTTATCGGATCGGAAAACTAATCTACAGCGTCATGAAGTTCTTGTTCACACAGACTTTTTCGAAGACTTTTCGTATGTTGTGCAAAATGCCGTGCAACAATTTCATTATAATAACAATCAAGCAACCGTTCACACAGTCGTCTTTTATTACAGAAATGACGAAGAAATTACGCGCGCAAGTCTTCAAGCCAAACCAAATGAAGTTATGCTGGATTCAACAGCTTTATTCAACTGAGCGAAAAAAAAATTCCAGAATCTCAAGATTGACTATTATAGCAAGAAGGATCATAATAAGATTCAGCGTAATCTTAAGAAGAGATTTTCGGAAGCTCCACAAGTACATACCATTCAGAGTGTGCATGCGTTTTTAGTATCAGGTATTAAATGAAATATATTCATATATTCGGGTGATAAACATCCAATAATGACTGTAGACTACTAAGTGATACTATAGAAAAAAATAATAATAAAAAATAAAATAAAAAAAAAAGTAATGCGGGCATTATGTACTTAAAATAATGGCAGTCTCAACCCTGTTAAAGGCAGAGAGCTTATTGACTAGTTTAATTTCTTTAGCTGTACTATTAAAACGATTTTGGGGTATTTTTAGGCTAGGGACAAATACTGACCAGTTAACATTATACGGATATCGGAATTGGACTCAGTCATCTAAAAAAAAAGATATGGTGGTCAGACTTGATAACTATTATATTTTTTGAGGTTAGGGACGACTTCGAATTCTTCAACGCCAAAAATTTATAAATACGGTGATTCATTCTAAAAAACAGTATTTTTATGTTTCTAATCTATCAATATTGATCATCAAACAGAATTGTCCATGATTGCGGCCGCCATATTGCAACCGCCATGACGTTTTCTTTAAATCACCAGACGGTTTTCGATAAAGTTTTTAAATATGAAAATTTTGACACGTCGAACATTAATATTGATGACTTTTTATTCTGGGCAGCCAACTGTGCCCGTTGACGTGAAAAGTCCGATATATATATATATATATAATTTATTTTTACAATACTGAATCTGTATCAATCTATAATATAGCATAGATAAATCATAAATTTTATACTATTATGATGGTGGAATTTGTAAATTAGTATATGTTAAATAGTAATAAAATTTTTAAATAAATGACTCTAAAAGCTGATGTGTTATTGCGTCTTATGCATTATTTTACAATGAAAGAACAAAACAAATAATTCTATCTTTTCTAGGTATAAATTTCATTTAATTTATAGAAAATAATAGATTTTCGAATCAATAACACGTCGCTGGCCAAAGATACCCGGATCATACGATATATACGACAATTGTTTATTGAAAAATATTCATTTTTTAGTAAGGCACAAATCACTAAATAAAAATCGTTAGACAGAAAAATAACCATGATGGGCGGTACTGCGCAGCTCTTCCTTATTTATAAAATAATTTTAATTAAATTTTCTTTGAAAAAGCATACTGCGAATATATATATATATATATATATATGCTATAATACTACATACAGTATGTATGTAATACAGTTTTCTACATAATTTTATGAAATTATTATACTAATTACTTTATTAGTAAGCTTTCGCGAAAAAATTTTTTTTCAAGATTTATATAAATAACAAATAGCTAATAAAACAAATAATAAGCAAGTTATTTATAAGCTTACATTATATTAATTGTAGGAAAATTGTATCCTTTTGAGAAATTTGAAATCATGAAAAATGTGAGAAACTCAGTCAAAGTCTACGTATTTTTTTTAATAGACTCCTACGATATATATGTATATACCTACAAATTTTATCTCTTCCAATATTGAACGTTAGTGAAAAATCTGTAAACATGTACCAATGCATAAAAAATTTTATTTTTGGACACTTATACACATATTTTATGTCCATCTGTGGTAACTACCAAATTCAAGATTGATAATGTATCATTTGAATTTCAAAATAAATATATGAAACTTACCGTTTCGCTTCCATATCTATTTCCTTCTACAATTTTAATACATACTTAAAGTTTAGTCAAATTAAATTTTATACGTATAGGTTAACAGGGTAAGTTTTTTACACTATGATTTGAATTAAATTAATAAATTATAGTAAGAAAAAACAATATTCCCATAAAAGTGATAAGAAAACTAAAAAGAAATAATAAAGAGGACAAATAGTCTGAATAAAAATGAAAAGGTTAATAAAAAATTAAAAGAAATTTTCTGTAAGACTTCAATCTGTAAGTAAAGTTATTTTTTAGAAATATATAGCATAAACTTTTACACCCTTCAACGTTATTGTGTAATATAAAGATATTTAGCAGCAAGTTTCTAGAGTAAATCTTAAAATTTTGATTGTTTAATATTGATAAATTATAAGAAAAAAATTAGATCGCATGGTGTAAAATGAAAAAAGTATAAATAAATCTAATAACTTTTTAAAAAATTAAAGAAACACAAATATTATGTTTCAAGAGTTTCTGAGGTCAACAAGTACAAATCTGATGTTAAATGTCATCAATTAACAATAATAAGAATGCAGTTTTTCGGGTTTCTTTTTTTCCTACCTGATAAAGAAAAGATACCTGATATATAAATCCTACCCGATATATAACCAATTGGCTAAATATTTTGAAACTTTTTTTTATATATCAGTGGCTATTGATCATATAAAATCATTTGATCCAAGTTCCAACCAGAATGCATAACAATCTATTCAATTTATTTGTTTTAAACGACCTCAAGTGTCCTCTCTTTTATCTAAAAGAAAAACATAGCAATGTAAAAATAATTGAAAACGATTCTTATACACTTCTAGATATCAATAACAATATATTAAATAATCAAAAAAATAAAAATTTATTTGCTTATGAACACGTATTTCCTAAATAATCTATAAAGAATGTATAAGTTACCAGGCCGCTACCTTATAAAATATAAATATTCTATACTAGCTTAAAGATAAAATTTGTATTAATATAAAAAAATTATGACAGTAAAAATTAAAAGATAACTATACTCAACATCACTCATTAAAATGCATGTTAAAGTCCACAATATACTATTTGTGTGTTAGCGAGCAAATGGAATATGAAGAAGCTGACAGCAGCGATGACACTAAAGACGATTCTGATGACAATGACAGTAAATAAATAATTAATTAATAAAAATCTTTTTATGTATAAAGTACCTAACTATAGATGGACTTGTATTAAACTAGTAACTAAGTTATGGATGTATATACAAGAATTGTTTTGAAATGTTAACTCTTTATCCTACATAATAAAAGAGATTAAAACGCTTTGATTTTCAACGTAAATTGATTATAACTCAGAAACCATTAGAGTAATTGATAATGTGACAAGGCTGGGTTATGTGGAAAAATCAGCTCTATTTTTTCGTAAAAGAAAGAATTTTAAATATAGCATTTGAAAAGCTTTTTCGGTATAAAAACGTGTTTGGCTACCATTTTTTTCCTAAGGGTTCTGGGGTTTAAGGGTTCGGGGGATTGAGAGTTCTGGGGTTTGAGGGTTTCGGGGTTTGAGGGTTTTGGGGTTTGAGGGTTTCGGGGTTTAATGGTTTTGGAATTTGAGGGCTCTAGGGTTTGAGGGTTCTAGGGTTCTGGGGTTTGAGCGTTCTGGGATTTGAGGGTTTTGGAATTTAAGGTTCTGTGGTTTGAGAGTTCTGGGGTTCTGGGGTTATGGGATTTGAGGGTTTCGGGGTTTGAGGGTTTTGGGGTTTGAGGGTTTTGGAGTTTATGGGTTTTGGAGTTTAAGGGTTTTGGGGTTTAAGTGTTTTCGGGTCTAAGGGTTTTGGGGTTTAAGTGTTTTCGGGTCTAAGGGTTTTGGGGTTTAAGGGTTATGGGGAAAAGAAGAAATTTATTCCTAAAAATGACTTGAGGTGTTCTTTCATTCATTATCATTAATGAGCCATCATTTCATATAAAATGTAAAAATTAGACGAAAATTGTGATGCGCGCCACATTTTTCGGGCGGAAAAGCAAGTTATATGTTGTGTTACAAACTTTTCTCAGTTATTTGCCTTAGGCATATTCAGTACCAATATTTTATGAAATTTAAATTGCTTTCTATCAAAATAAAAAAGTTTATAAATATATACACGACTTTTTACCAAAAATAAACGATATTTCATGTTTAAGTGAATTTTCCTGTAAAATGAAAATTCTCAGATAACTTTTCTCGATGGATTTAAGTTCAGTAGACTAAAATCTGTAAGTAATATAGTTTTTTCCGAAAAATATCATGAATATTGAAAATGGCAACGAATTTATTGAAAAAATCGCAAAATGGGCCTTTATTCCTTGAATTTTGGGGCCTTGGAAAACTATTTTAGGCCTCCTCAATAATTTTCCCTTATTCCACATAACTCAAACTACATTCCCACCAAATTTCACCCAATTCGGTTCACTTAATCGTTAGATAATAGGTTTTAACACAAGGAAAAATTTTTTTTTACACCGTGCGCCGCAGATGTTTCTTACACAGGAGTTCTGCAGTCGCTGCAACTCACAAGGAGGATCCACGGGGTCTGGGTGACCGATTTTGATGAAACTTTAGGGATCGTTTCCTGATATCTAAAAATGCAGCCCAATACTCGTGGTTTTATCCAATGGGCCTTTGTACGGTATATACGGCGAATTTCATTATCGTTGATAGTATATCTATATATATTTGATTTTTAGCATTGCTCATATGAGCAATGCTAATGGTTTTTGGCACTATCTCAGATTTAAAGACCCATTGTATAAAATTACGGGTGCTTTACTTCATTTTTAGGTTTCAAAAGTCGATCCCCAACATTCCATCAAAACCCAAAACCCAGTCTCCGTGGTCTCTCCTTATTAGTCTGCAGTTCGTCGGACACATCAAGGTAGACAACCGAGCGGTAGTCGAGGTGCGGTACAATCAGAGCGCTTGCGAGCTGCTTGCGTAGAGCCTCGGTGGTACATGATCTAAAGAATTTTAGCCCATAGAGTGCACGATTTACACGCTTGGTGGCATATTCTATGTGTGACTTCCAAGTAAGCTTTGAATCCATAAACACACCGAGGTTCTTAACCATGTCAACAATGGGTACAAAAACACCACTCTCCACCTCAATGCCAGACAATTGTAAGTCCTCAAGGGAGTTTATATGATATATCAAACCAAAAATTATAGTCTTAGTTTTACTGACATTGAGGCGGACATCAGCAGACGTTGTCCACGCCGATACAGCCCTCGTTGCAGCTCTTAGGCGCTCGATGCCCGTTCGTAAGTCAGTCAGTTCAATTTGCGTGTATATTTGAAGATTGTCTGCGTAAAGTGCTTGATGTGTATAGGGTCGAGGATGTCTGCAAGGATGTTAATGTAAAGATTGAAAAGAAGCGGTCCCAGGACCGAGCCCTGTGGAACTCCAAGATTGGTTGTGAGCCAATCCGATTGACCGTGAGATCTGGTGACAACTTTTTGTTGACGCCCCGTAATATAGCATTTAATCCATAGAAGCACGTCCCTGTAAAAGTCAATTATAATCAGTTTGCGGAGTAGTTTCGTCGGCGTTATGATATCGAAGGCTTTACTAAAGTCAAATAAAAGAAGAATTATTATCAATTTCTTGTATTTTTTCTTATTTTTGTCACCCTCAATACCGTCGATACCACCTCTTATGTCCTCTGTTAACTTCAGTAAGGCGTTCTGACAAGGCAGGACCATGGAGTCCGGGTCATCGATTTTGATGAAACTTTAGGGATCGTTTTCTGATACCTAAAAATGAACCCCAATACTCGTGTGTTTATCCAATGGGCCTTTGTACGGTAGATACGGCGAATTTCATTAACGTTAATAGTACATTTATATATATATTTGATTTTTAGCATTATCTATGTGAGCAATGCTAATGTTTTTTGGCACTATCTCATATTTAATGACCCATTGGATAAAATTACGGGTGTTGTGCTTCATTTTTAAGTTCCAAAAGTCGATCCCCAAAATTTCATTAAAATCCAAGACCCGAATCTCCCCTTATAAATGCGGCTGTACTGTCTAAAGCCAGTCTGTAGAGGATGATACTCAGTGATCTGGGTATGCACGATCTTTTCGAGCACCTTGGAGAGAAAGCTTAATACGGCTATTGGACGGAAATCCGTGACTGAAGATGGAACAGCTGTCTTTTTTGGAGGCATCAAATGAGCTTTCTACCAATCCACCGGGAAGATATAATTTGAGAGCGAGGATTTAAATATCTTGGTTGGATAGGAGCCAATAGCCGGAAGAACATTAGCTATCACCTTTTGCGGGATGCCGTTCTCTCCCACCACCTGCGTGGAGCAATGAGAGACATCCAGAACAACGTCCACCAGAGAGATTTCCTTAAAAACGAAACCCCCCTCCAAGGCTGAAGCTCGATGTTGTCCATCTCACCATCGCATTCGCCCTGAGAGACTGATACCCCAGCAAAGTGCGAGTTAAGATTCTCCGGTGTAAAACCGTTCAAAATACACATGTTCTAAAAATCGTACCCGCGCAATAAGTGCAAAATACAAAACTAAACCAAGTGCGTTATTTTGTAGAAGGTTTGAACTATATTTCCATTAAATTTGAGCTCAATTGGTTTTGGTAGAAAAAAGTTACAGGGGTTCGAACTTAGCGAATTTCGAAAACATCCTTATCTTTCCAGAGTTGTATCTCGACTTCTATTTAACGAAATCGAACGTTTCGAAGAATTGAAGGTCTTCCCAAGACGAACAAAATGAGCCTAGTAGACCTAATTATTTTTAAAACTCGGTAAACAGTAGAGGATTAAAGATATCCTAAAAACCGTAAAAATGTGGGTTCATGGTTTGCTTTGTGTAAATAGCCCATTGAATTATTTAAGATCCTTATATTTTTTTTCTAATAGTCGGCAAAAACGAAAATTTTCTTTTTTTAAAGGTTTAAATTGGTTAAAAAGAGAGCCTTGTAGATTTTTTGAAAATAGGCCTTTTTTGGTTATATTCCGAAATTAAGAGGTCCACCCCTAGGGCTAGGGTGCACCTAGGGGGCGGAAAAAAATTTTTTTTGGGGCTCTTTTGGCATGTACTTTCATTGTTGATAAAAACTAAACACTGAACAGTCATTTACATAAGATATATCACGTAATTGCATTACTTCGAGGTATGTTCGTCAGGTACGTATTATCACTGATTTAAAGTACATTTTTACATAATCACATCATATAAAATACATATCGCGTCATATATTAAAATCATCATTTTTATAATTATTGACACGTAGCGTACACATACTGTCTCTGACATAGGCATACTAATAAATAAATACCCATATCATTTCGCTTTCATCGCCAGATACCAGGCATCACCAGTATCCTCGTCTGGGCGAATGACTGACGAAACTAGTACCTCAGACTCATTCTCGTACATGCGAGATAATGCGTCTGGCACTCAGTTTTCAGCGTCTTTCCTATAGTCAACCTCGAAGTCATAGGCTAGCATTTCAAGATTCCAGTGTACCAGGCGTCCTGTGGGGTTCTGAATATTTTGTAACCATTTCAGACTACGATTATCTGTAATGACTTTGAAGTGATAACTTTCTACATAAGATCGGAACTTTTTCACGGCTCACAGTATTGCAACACACTCTCGCTCGGTTGGTGGGTAGTTCCATTCAGCGGACGTCAACGTGCGGCTAGCAAAGCAAAACACGTGTTCAGCACCATCAATGGTTTGTGTGAGCACCGATCTCAAACCAGTGTCACTAGAATCAGTTTGTATGACAAACTGATGGTCAAAAGAGAGACTAAGCAACACAGAAGCTGATGCGATAGCCTTAATCTATTCGAACGCCATCTGCTGTTCATCATACCATACGTACTTGACATTTGATTTCGTAAGATGGATAAGTGGGTCCGAAATCGTGGCAAAATCATTCAAAAATTGCCGGTACTACAATGCCATTCCGAGAAATCGTTGAAGCTTTTTAAGCTTTTTCAGGGCAGGAAACTCCAATACGAGGGCTAACTTTTCTGGATCTGGTCGGAATCCATCTCGGTTCACGAGAACTCCTAAGAATCTAATTTTAATGCGGCAAAACTCGATTTTATCAAAATTGATAGTGAGACCCGTATCAAGAATTCTGCGGAGAATATATACAAGCCATATTAAAGTTTACTTCAAATGTTTATGTCGATATAATCATATTGTCCGTATACGGATAGGCGTGCGGCTCAAGTTCAGTGCCGATAATTTTGTAGCTCAATTCTTGGAACGTTGCGGGACCACCAGATACGCCATACAGGAGAGAACAGAAATCAAAACGGGCAAAATCTGGCACTAGAAATGCAGGCAAGTGTCGTGATTCTTCATCTAACGGCACTTGATAATATACACTGCTTAGGTCAATACTGGAAATGTAAGGTGCTTTTTGCAGCTTTCGCAGGATAGAATATATGTAAGGAAGCGAATACGCAGGCACTCTAGTACCTCCGTTAAACTTCGTATAGTCGACGCAAAAGCGGTAATAGCCGCCTGACTTGTGAACCATTACCACTCGGCTCGACCATTCGCTATTGGATCTTCGAATGACCCCTGCTTCCAGAATCTTACGCACCTGTTCATGCATTTCATCTTTAAGTTTCCTTGAGACTGGATAGTATCTTTGCTTTACAGGCCGCGCAGATCCCACAACTATCTTATGTTTAATTAGATTGGTGCGACCTAAAGGCTCTATTTACCTTTGGCAATACTTGATTCAACATCTCTTACAATTGGAAGCGTTGCACATCTGAAACGTCAGCAAGTCCAACGGATGAGACAGAGATTCACTCATCTACCCCTATTGCTGCTACTAGGAGAGGGAGAAGTTCCTCAATTCCTTTTACCTTTAATTTATTTTCGCAAAGCAGGATGTGCGCGTTAAGAGCTCGCTTAAAATCTACACCGAGAGGGCAGCCTTCTGACGTCGTACATTACCTATGTCGATTGGTATATCGAGATACCCGATATCAGATGAAATATGACCGTTTGCCATTAGTATGCCGGGTCCTTTACTTAGTGTAATATTTGTATTACACGCTGCAGCAATCTACAAGTCAAATGGTCTAATACATGTATGCGCAGCACCTCCATCATACAGTGACCAAATAATGAAATATGACGCGCCTTTCGATAACTTTATCAACACTATATTTGCATCTTCGTACGCATTACTATAATGTCTAGTACAGATAGAAAATACCGTAGTCAGGTTACTAGTTTTACTTGCTCCCCCTGAGCCAGTTGCTGTTGCAGTTGTAGTTTTAGTACTCGTTACTGCTACCATATTTGGTGTTGCTGTTGTACTCGGTGAATTTTCCCCCAAAGAAACAGTGGCTTTGCTGGTTGTAGTGACAGTGGTAAGAGTGGTTGTGTAGGTGATCCATTTGCCGGTAGTATGGATGTTTCTGTAGGTGGTGTATATATCGGTGTTGTCGTTGCGACGACTACAGCCGCCACTCCTCCTGTATGTGCCCCATACCCATTACCTTGGCATTGCGTCATTGATATATTTACCGAGTCCCTTTTGTCCGGAGCTTTTTGCCAATGGGTCAAAATTACTCATTATTTCAAAATTACCTATCATTTCAGCTTACGTTTTGAATGTGAATCTGACCTCGTACAGTACCTCGTCTAGCTTCTCTTCACGACGAGTTTTTTTGCGCTACCAGGTCTGTATTATCTAGGCTATCAACGAAATCGGCTGCTGTGTAATCGCTCCGCAGGCGTCTATATGTCCTATCGCTTCTCGCAAATTGCGTGCCATCGCTTTTTGAGTTCAGCATATTTAAAAATATATCCAACTTATCCGTCTAACCGTAAAATCCACGCTTTTCATTAAAACAGATGTCGCACTAATTTGACATTTTCTTGTATTATAATTTAATTTTAACTTTACGCAGGATAAAATAAAATTTAATTTAAAATATAATTAAGTTTTGAATTTCAAATACAAATAATTAATTGAAACTTTCAATAGTAAAATAAAGTTTTTTTTATTTTCACCAAATAAATTGTTGTACAAAAAAAACAGTGTATCACACAAAAACAACAAAAATGGTTTCTTTCAGTGTATTTAATATCAATACTAGATTGCACACATCGCTTATCCAGTAAATATTATTCAGTAACTATTACTCATAAAATATTAATCTGTGGTGAAAAAAAAATAACAAATCTATTGCTTTTTAATATGTCGAGATATATGTATATATTTAAATTTTGTAATTTGTGAATTCAAATTTTAACTCAATTAAATATTACTCCTTACAAATTGATTTGGAAAAGAAAACATAAGAAATATATCAATTAACTATAAAATGCTCGACAGTCTTCTCTTATTTTGAAACTATTAAATAATTTTTTTTATAAGTTATTGGAGTAACCTCATATTTTCGTGATTAAAACAGGGGTTTATAAAAAATGTTCCTTACGCACACCTATTAGACAAAATCTTTTTTAAATAATTCAAGAAAATTTGTAACTATGAATGAATGGAAGTTAATATTTTTGATTATGTTTAAACTCAATTTATGGTCTGAAATAAATAAAACATTTTTTGAACCTATAGCGAAAGTATAGCATAGATTATGAAAAAATATTTAAATTATGTAAAAACTATTGTAAAAAAATTTTTGCATATTCAGTTACATTTTATTCAATTACCAATAATAAACTTTGCAACAGTATAATTGTTCATTAAATTTTATTTATGAATATAATTTATACGACTTTTACAAATAAATTTTGTTCGTATTTTTGTAACTTTGTTAGATTTTATGAACAATGAATTTATTCAGTAATTAAAAAATATCATAAAAATGTAAAAGCGGTATAAAACAAAAATGAATCAATGATTCTTAATTTTCTTTTTATTTCAAACTTTATCAAAAAATAAAAAAGAGTTTTGAATGACCAAAAAATACCGCATAATACTACATAAGAAGAAATCGATTAATCTTTTTTGTTAATAAAATATGAATATCATAAAAATGAAAAAAACGTTATAAAACAAACATTTCCGCATAATACGCAAAAAATCTAGAATAAAAAATTTTTTGAAAAATGAATATCCAAAAAAATGTAAATTCATTATAAAACAAAAACCTTTCGATGAATCTTGAAAATTCTTTTCAGTTTAAAATCTTCATTAAAAGTAAAAAATTACCGTATAATACTCGAGAAATAAGCAATCAAAAATATTTTGAAAAAAAATGTAATCTAGAATAAGTCTAGAAATAAAAGTCTTCATTATGTGGGCAAAGAACTTGGTTAAGAGATAGTAAAAAACTACCATTTTGAAAATTTCAGAAGGTATAATGCCGTTTTACTCTAGTTATCATTTGACATAGATAATCGATTTTTTTACAAAATCATTTTTTTCTCATGTATAAAAAATAAAATGAATAAAAAATTTCACGGAATAATCTTCTCCATTATCCTAATCATCTAAATTTTTATCAAAAATTTGTCATCATACATTTCAGAGAAATAACCGTTCAAACAAAAAATTACCTTTCCGTGTATAACAAAAGAAAGGAAACACCTTAAAAGATAGGAAATTTTATGCTCGTTCATATGCATTTTAGATGGGCCGATGAGATTATTGCTAACGTACGAAAAACACGAAAAACTTAAACCAAAAAATCAAAGATCCACTGAAAAACAACAACTAATCCAAAAAACTAGAAAAATTATTATTATGCCCCTTCCTTTAAAAAGAACAAACAAAATGATCCCTAGAACATTAAATGTTACCCTGGATTACTCGAGATATGAATGTACACACACACACGCACACACGTATACACACACACATACACACACATACACACACACAGGCACATATCCATATGGATATTTTCTAAAAATAGTGTATTTCGATTCATTATGTTTCAAAACATGTTTCTAACTCCAACGAAAAAATATAAGAACAAATTCTCAAAAATATACAGTGGGTATAAAAGGAATTATTTTGAAAGCGTTAAAATGGGTTGTAGAGGGGGATCGCAAAGTTCTCTGGGTAGAGGCTCGGCTGTAGGAGTACGAAAAATGTGCGCTCATCGCATTATACAACTGTATTAAATATTTCTCGTTTGCAGACACGAAAAAAACACCGACATTTCTTCAAAATTTGCAGCGTCTATACAATAAAACATATAGAAAACATTAAAAGAATTTGTAGAGGCGAAATTGTGAGCTGTATTGGGTTAGAGGTTTGTCAGGAAGAGTACTAAAATTGTGCGTTCATCGTATTATACGATGTAATTTAAAATTACTAGGCTCCAACAAAAAGATATAAGAACAAATATTCACAAATACGTAGTAGGTATACAAGAAATTATTTTGAACGTGTTAAAACGAATTCTAGAGGAGGATCGCGAAGTTCTCTGGGTCGGAGGCTCGTCAGGAAAAGTGAGGAAAAAATGTGTTAATTCTAGCATACGATTTAAGGGGTAACACCACTCTAGGTACACCAATTATTGACGATTTGTCGTGGGTAAATATTAAGCGAAATGAAAAATTTGTTTAAAGAACTTTATTGTACAAACAATGAAGTGTCGAAAAAGATTTTTTTGTTTCAAAATGGCGACCATGGCAGACGGTAGTAGGCCGTTACTCTTTTCTGGACGCTCAAACTGGAGGACAGTTTTCTCGTACACGATGAATCCTAGAACAAGAAACCAAAGTTTTTCTTAAAGTACATATTAGTAGGCGTGGTAGTACGTAGAGAAAAATAAAATTAAATAAATGATGCACATTTGAAAAAAAAGTTTCGATGTTGACAAAAGAATTGGCAGTAAATTATTTATAAAAAAGAAATTTTACGCCGAATCAAAAGACCGCTACGTACCACCATCGAGAATGTTAGTGTGAAGGTACAGTCAAAATTTGAAATGAATCCATGCAACCGTTTTTTAATAATCTGTTCGCCCAGTTTGAAAGAGCGGTTTCGAGAAAACAGCATTTAAAGTTTACGTAGCACTTAAATTGTTGAAAACTTATATTTACCTCTAATCTGCAATGCCTGCACCGTACATTGGACTTTCAACATTAATATTCTCCTCTTCGTCTTCTTTCGTCTTTGATTTTATGGACGAACGAGCCTCTCTAGCAACATTAGTCAGCGATCGGTCTGCTAACTTGATACGGCGCGTGTTCGCTTTGATGCAGAAGTTATAACGATTTGGCCCGATTTTGGTGCCTAACTCTTCCATAAGTCTCATGATGCTTGAAAACCCATCATTGTATATGCCTACAGCCATATATACAGCAGTGTCAAGAACATACTTTCCAATGGAGATTGTTATTGAAGCCATTTACCATACGGTTGAATTGAAAGATTCGTTGCTGTTTTGTGTGTAGCCACCTATACAGCGAGTCAGCAGATAGTAAGTGCTGAGTTCTTTGTAAACGGATTTAATGGCATTCAAAACCTCTTTTGACAATGCTGGTTTGTGCTTATAATCTTTTAAAGTGCCAGTGGCTTTTCAGCATGGCTATATTTTTTCCAATGTTCCCATTGTTTACAATATTTTGACTTTACAAAAATATCGACCAGTTTCGCGCTAAGCCATTCAATGAGCGAGACAAATCCGTAGGGCGACGAAAACCCACGCTTTCTCCACGAGTTATCACCATAGACAGTTATACCATTTGTGTATCCTTCTTCAGTATTTTTTTCTTTACTCTTCTCGAGCTGCATTTTCCGTGTTAACTTTGCAAACCGCCTCTGCTCCCGTAGCGATCCTACGAACAACCACGTCATAATACGATTGAAAAATTGGCCGCGGGAGATCCATGAACGCGCAAAACTTTTGTGTTTCATTTAATCCCACACCGAGTAACTGCATAGCCAGAACGATTCTACGGTTTATTTCGTATGCTTTTTCAATATATGGATAACTACGAATAACGATATTATCACATTTTCCACAAGATATGATGATTTTGAAACCTAAGCCACGCTTTCCACTTTCGGAGAATATTATTTCTGAATGTCATTTCTTGCAAACAACAGCTTGTGATATGGCAGAGAAAACTGATAAGAAGCTTAATATCCGGTATCCAAACCTCTCTTCTCTTCTATTACAAAATCGTCAGGACCCAAATTCCTCAATTTCTTAGCCGACGCACTAACGTACCCATCCTCTGGCTTCTCCATTTCATAGCAATTCAGTGGCCTTCATTTTTCTGCTTTCGGTCGCTTGATATTTTCGGTACCTCCCCTTGCACCTTTTCGTCGCTTGTACATCGTTTATTTTATTGTTAAAAATCACTTCAAAGCAACGGCGCCTACGCACACTGACAGTTACACTGCTCGAGTAATACGATTTCATTATGGCATGAGCGTCCTATATGCGCTATCTATTGGTCTACTCAGAAACCTAAAACACCCTATGTACTGTCGGTAACAATGCTAATTATTAACCAGAGAGGTATAAGCAGTATAAAGGCAATAAATCGAAGCGCACCAGGCGAGTCATCTATGGTGCTCGCAGAACGCTGTGAGGTGCCGCGGCAAAGTAGTCGGGAGAGACCTTTAAATATTTTTTTGCACTATAATGCGACTGGCATCTTATTTTTAAGAACTTAAAGTACACTTCAAGCAAAAAGAAAATCGATTTTTTCAAAATCATAGAATGGTGTTGCGCCTTAACACTAAATTTTGTAAAAAATTGATTTATATTGGAAGATTATGTGTGAATATCTAGAAAAGTTACAAATTATACTATAGTAATGCAGTGCGAGCAGCAATGGAACAATGTCTAATGGTTGCAAATAAGTGATAATTCAAGTAAGCTGGAGTCTATACTCTACAGTTTTAGTTGTTATTGCGTAAAAAAACAGCTTAATAGGTTCAACAAAACTAATGGTATACCTGAGGCATTGAGTGTAAAAGATACTTCTAGAAAAACTCTACGTAACATACAATGTACTAATCTTTAAAAATGAATGTCAACATTTTTTTCATTATCTCACAAGCTGTTTTTGATACGTAATAATTATTAAGGCTACTGGAATACTGATCGTATTCCAATTGAAGGTAATTTACAAGAATTATTAAACTCAGTATTCTATCAAGTGTCGCACGATGACTTGATTGTTGAAAATTGTTGCTCCGAGCCGAGTGCACCGTTTGTTACAGTGATATTAATAAAGACGCTTTATAATATTCTACTACTCTGACATTCATTTCCTAACCCTATAACCCTATAACAGGTTATGGGCTAAGCACGCGTTTCACTGCGCGATTTACGTTAATAAAAAGGTAGTCAAGGAGAGAGAGAGAACCCTCCTTCTCGCATTTTCTCCTGGCATTAGGTGCGAGGAAAAACGCACTAGAGAGTGCAACATGAATAAAAAGGAAGTCCAGGAGAGAGAGAACAATCCTCCTCGCATTTCTCTCTGGTTCTCAAGAGCGAGGAGAAACGCTGTCGAGAGCTCGAGAAGTGAGCGAAAGAGAGTGGTAAGGTGCGGCTGAAAAGTGTTGCTCGAAATGCGAGGAGAAACGCACTCCTGGACACACGAAAGGTGCGAAGAGAAACGCACTCGACATGCTGCGAGTGCAGGGAGAGTGTGTGCAGGTGTTTCCTGTCTGTGGAAAAAGAACGGCGGAAGGTGCGACGGAGAAGTGGAATAATGGGTGCTCTCCGATGGCGTCAGGAGGTGAGAGGGTTGGTCAAGCCCAGCAGCGGACTCAGGTTGAAATTAGTAAGTAGACTAAAATATATTAAAGTGACAAAGTTTAGCGTACAAAAATTAGTTCGTGGAAAATAAGATTAAATAGAAAAAGTGCGCGGTGCGAAAACACGTGAGCGAAAACGCGCGGGAAAATAAAAGCGCGCCAAAAGTGTCAAGATGGCCGACACACACACAACGAGATAGGCAACGGGGAAGAAGCTGGAAGTCGGCCATCAAACGTGCAACGTGCTAGTCACGTAGCACGGCTAGTGCGAGTCGAGCGCGTGCATGGGCGCGTGTGGTGGTGGTGTTGATAGCGCTTGGGAGCTATATACACACACACACACACACACACACACACACATATATATATATATATATGTGTGTGTGTGTGTGTGTATAGCTCCCAAGCGCTGCCAACAGGCATGGTATTTGCTTCGACCAGAAAGCCGTACTAATTCAGAGAAAAAGCATATTATCGTTTTTCAGACGTTTGACCTTGATTTTTTACCTCTCTAAGGTCACAAAACAAATTTTTCTCAAAGACATTTTCGATGTAAAATTTTCCGCTCTTTTCAATTCCGGGATAAAAATGAGGGGTTTCCATTAAAAAAAATTAAGTTGACCTTGAAATAACCTTGAAGATCAAGTTCAAGGTTAAGTATAAGGTCACCAATGTTTGACCCTCTTTACTCTCGTCAACTTTTGTCTCAACTTTTTTTCGATACCACGCTTAGGAACGGAGAAATTTAAGTGCGGAGATTAAAATGGCCCACCCTGTATATATATATATATATATATAGATAGATAGATAGATAGATGCGAAGGGGAAAGTGAGCGAGGAGCCTTGTATACCTGATTGCTCGGGAGTGTGAGCGTCGCGGAGAGTGAGAGAGAGAGAGAGAGAGACAGAGCGACTCAAGTGTGTATAGCGGCGTTGTCACGAACGTGGGCTGAGGCCGTACATATGAGTGCGGAGAGGAGCGTCAGCGCGGAGCTGAGTGGGATAGCTCGCGTGTGTGATGTGGCGCGGCATGGAAGTTGTCTGTGTGTGTGTGCAGCAGCGCGACACGAGGAACTGGGCCAGCTGTAGCGTGCATGTGTGCGCGCGGCAAGTACCGAGCGGGCGCTCAGTCTACTGTCAGGCGTTTGTGTCTATGGTCGTGTACAGTGTGTGCGGTTATGTATGCTATATCGGGCACGCTTGGAGGGAGTGCCACAAGTGTACCTGCAACTGCAATCGCACACAGGGCTGCAAGCTTACACGAATAAATAGAGAGAGAGAGAGAGAGAGAGAGAGAGAGAGAGAGAGAGAGAGAGGGAGGGAGGGAGGGAGGGAGGGGGTTTTTAAAAATTTACCAGTACTTCACACCTCAAGAAAAAGAAACTGCTGCGACGGAGTGTCCGGAGTCAGAGCCGACTCTAAGATACTGTCCTCCGTTGACCAAATCTGTGGTTGCACTAAATCCGGTGACCACAGAGACGGTCAACAAATTAATCACGCAAAATAACGAAAACATGTTCCAAAGATTGGAGGAAATGCAGGAGAAGTTCCTCCTGAAACAAGCTCAACAGAACACGGAGTTTGTTCACCAACTAGTGCAAGGACTGTCCGAGTACACTGCCTGATCGTTGGGGAAGAAAGCCCTGCAGGCTCCAGCAGCGATTCCCGGGCTTACGGAGGCGTCCGAAGCAGTAGATTGGGGTGCTCAGTCCACACCAGAACCTCCCGTCTCACACAGTGGAGATAACACTGAAAATGAATCCAATGCTGAGGAGGGCAGCGCAGCTGAAGAGATGCAGCGGAGGGAGTCTGATGAAGCATAGACGACAAGGGAGTCCCCAGACTCACATAACGGATTCAAAATAATTCAGGTGGAAATACCTAATCCGTCGTTTGAAATAGTAGGAGCAATCAAAAGCAGCGAGGCTATGTCCCAAGCAGAGGTTCAGCTTCTTCTAGAGAAGTTGCCTGACATGTCCGATCCTAGGCAGGGCCAAATTCATGAACCGGGGGTATCAGGTGACATCGGGAGAACTGGTGTAGCAGGACTCTCCGCGGGGACAGAGGTCGTCGCTGGAGGAGGGAGAGATCCCCGAGTCGCCCAGATCGACCCAACAACCAAGGGTAAATCCTCAGTCTGGAGTAAGTAAAATAAATTCTAATACAATTTCTAATAAACGAGAAAATAATCAATTAGAATTAAATTTGGAAAATTGTATTAATGTAAAAATAGAGGAATTACCAAAAAAGAAAACTGAGAATCAAGGAAATGAGATTAGATTAAATCAATTAACTGAAAAAATACAAATTGAAATAAATAATGGAAGTTCAGAAGTGAACAGAAATTATAAATTAAATATGTCTACCAAATTTGAGATTTTTTAAGACTACTTGATGTCTGAATTAAAAATAAAGAAATTAAAGTATGTTATTGATCATGAAAAGAGTATTAATCAAAATTCTGAAAAATTGAAAGAAGATAAAGAAAAAGTTAGAGACATAATAATAAATCATATTGATATCATTTATTATACAAAAATAGTAGAGGTAAGAGAACCTACAGAAATACTAAAAAAATTAAGAGAACATAAGAGGTTAGAGTGGAGAACTAACTCTATCTCAGCAAGGAAAGATGTGTACAGTTTAAAATTCAATCCTGCTACAGAAACTGGCTCTCAGTTTTGGGATAAGTTTGAAGAAAAAGTAAGAACTTTTGATAATATACCTGGAGTAGAAAAACTAAAAGTTAAAGAAAAGAGAGATTTTTTCTTACAAGCGGTGGTAGATAAAATTCCAGACATAAATATTGCGAACTGCGTTGCCAGGCAAAATGGCAGGGAAATGTCATATTCGCAATTAAAGGACTTCATTTTAAAAGCAACTGAACATTTGAGTAACGTACGGTTAATATTTAACAGCTTAAATGAGTCTAATAGACAATCGATCAAGTGTGCAGATAACAAAAGCAAACTAGGCACAAATGAAGTAGGAATTATTAAAATCAAAACAACAGAAGGAAATGAATTAATATTAAATGAATTAATATTAAATGATGTAATTTATGCTAAAGATTTATCAGAAAATTTACTTTCATTGAGACAATTTGTGGACAAAGGTTTGAAAATTTATTTAGATAATAAAGGGATCAATATCTATGACCCAGTGGCCAGAAAGAGCCTGGATACCGGTATTTATCAATCATCATTTTGGATAGTCAAACTAAAAATATCTAAAGATAACAAAAATAATGAAACCACATATGAATTAAGTAACAGTTTCAATGAAAATGCTTGTTATCACTCGTACAACACTAGGAGTTCTAAAGTTAATGGAGAAAAGAAAAGTGACGATAGTGAAAATAGAGCAGAGAGTAATATAGACAAAAGTACGGAAGTCTTAAAAAATTCACAAATTATGGAAATTGAAACAAATAAAAAGAGTAATTCGGAATAGGAATCAACTGAATGGTTTATTAAATATATTAGTAAATAGATAATTGCACAAATTAAATGAAGAATCTGAAATTGAAGTAAATTTAGATATTGACTATAAAAATAATGTATTTGGTGAACCAAAGAGATTAACCCAGGCGATGTCGTAGCACATGAGATTGGGTCATGGACTTATCTGGTAAACTTGGCAAAGAAATATCCAGAGTTATTAAAATCAAATGATATAAGTAAAGATAAGAGTATATCTGAGTGTGAGACATGCTTAATATCAAAAAGTACAAAATTGCCATTCTAGCAGGTAAGAACTAGAGCAACCAAACCATTACAGGTAGTTCATGCTGACACAATGGGACCAATAAGTCCCACTGCACACCCTAAAGAGTTTAGGTTAGTGGTTGTTTTGATTGATGATCATTCGCGAGTAGCTCTAACCTATCCGTTGCGTAGGAAGAATGAGGCTCCTATATGCACAAAAGAATTCGTGCGTAGTATTCATAACTTCATAGGATCAAACGAGAAATTCTGTTATCTGAGATGCAACAGAGGAACTGAGTTTACAGGTTCAGAAACAGTAGAAGTATTGAATAACTTGGGTGCTGAATTGCAACTGGCCTGCCCAGATACTCCAGAGCACAACGGAGTGGCAGAGAGGTTTATTAGAACGTTAGAAATGAGAATAAGAGCGATGATGTTTGATTCAGGCCTGCCACAGAGTATGTGGGATTTAGCTGTTAAGCCAGCCACGTACACATATAATAGGACACTTCACAAATCAGTTGAAATGAGTATTCCTCTGAACAAGTTAAACTCCACTTATAGAGTAGATCTAAATCAAATGAAAAGATTTGGTTCGGAAGCTTTTGTAAAAATTTCGAGAAATACAGATACTAAGTTGTCAGCTCAAGCTATTAGAGGATTTGTAGTAGGTTATTTACAAACAGGTTATGTTATTTATGTACCAGAACAGAATAAATTCTACGAAAGTAGGCACGTTAGATTTGTTGAGATTATGGTTTACAAAGAGTTTTATAACAAGCAAGCAGAGATTGTGGGTCAACAGCTGACCGCTGAAACACCCATGGAGCTGTGTGGTGAAATAGGTGTTAACCAGGGTAAGTCATTAGATTCAGAGGGAGAAGTAGAAACGCTAAGAATAAAAGAAATAAAGGGCCAACAGAGTAAAGAGAACTTAGAACCAATAATTTATTTCACTATGGGAGAAAAACTAGAAAAATTATTAATTGATAAGGACATCAGCGATGTAAAATTTCACGCGCTGTTAGCCAAGATACAAGGGGATCCGCAAACATACAGGGAGGCTGTATTTTCGGCGGATAGAGAAAAATGGCAAGTAGCAATAGAAAGTGAATTAAAAGCTCTCAAAGATACGAGGGTAGTTCAATAAGTCTTTAGAATAAAGTATAAAAACAATTTTTTTTGGGTAAATTTTTTTTTATTTTTCAACATAATCTCCTTGGAGCTCTATACACTTGGTCAATCGCTTTTTAAGTTTTTTTAATCCTTCAGAAAAGTGCGTTTTCGGAAGTTCCTCAAAATAAGCACTTACAGAGGCAATGACGTCTTCGTTGTCCGTAAATCTCTGTCCACCGAGCCATTTTTTCAAGTTTGGAAATAAGAAAAAGTCACTGGGGGCTAAATCTGGTGAATACGGTGGGTGTTCGACCAATTCGAATTTTAGTTCTTCAATTTTAGCCATTGAAACGAAGCATGTGTGAACTCGGGCGTTGTCGTGATGAAAGAGAATTTTTTCCTCGCCAAATGTGGTCGTTTTTTTTTAATTTCTTCTTTCAGCTGCTCTAATAATGATGCATAATACTCACCAGTAATTGTTTTACCCTTTTCCAAGTAGTCAATAAGTATAATTCCACGTGCATCCCAAAAAACTGTAGCCATAACCTTACCAGCTGACTTTACGGTCCTTGCCTTCTTTGGAGCTGGTTCGCCTGTGGAAATCCACTGTTTGGATTGTTCCTTTGTCTCAGGAGTGTAGTGGTGTATCCATGTTTCATCCACAGTCACAAATCGACGAAAAAATTCCTCAGGATTCCGACTTATGCGCGCCAAAAGAGCCTCAGAGGCGACCACTCTATTGCGTTTATTCTCAGCTGAGAGCAAACGCGGCACCCATCTTGCCGATAGCTTTTTCATGCCTAATTTTTCATGTAGAATTGAAACAACTGCACCTATAGATATCCTTGTGGCCTCAGCTAACTCACGCACTTTTAATCTTCTATCCTTCAACACCATATCGTGGATTTTATTGATGATTTCGGGAGTAGTTGCTTCTACGGGCCTTCCTGAACGTGGTTCGTCACTTATTGATGTATGACCACGCTTAAATTCATTTACCCAGTTATAAACCGTTGCTAAGGCAGGGGCAGATGTGCCATGAACTGAGTCCAATTCATTTTTTATCTCATATGGAGTTAAACCCTTTAAATGAAAATGTTTAATTACCGCTCTGAACTCGTTTTTTTCCATTTTTCTTAACAAGCAATTTTTTTTTTCAATAGGTTATAAAAACACGTAAACTCAGAAGATGTGGACTGTGACTGCACCATATATCTAGTCGGGAGTGGTGCTGACTGAAAACAGATGATTTGGAGCGATTCGCGCGCCATCTGTTGGTCATTCTAAAGACTTATTGAACTACCCTCGTACGTATATGGGGCGAATCACGTCAACTCTCCTAGCGCGGCGCGCGAGCGCTTAATACTGTTGTTTTCAACTCGCGTTTGCGGTATGAAAAAAAATATATAAAAAATATCCAATCAACTATTTCGATGTATTTTCTCCTCAGCTTTCCAATGGTGTGGTCAGATTTTCCAAAATTTTCATTAAAAAAAAACACAAAACATGTTATATCTCGAAAAGTCTATTTTTAATATTTTTTTTAATACTTTTAATCGAAAGCTGAGGTTTTTTTACATAAGAAAAGTTCTTTTGCACAGAGTTCCCGATTATATTTCAGTGTCGCCGCCACACCATGCTTACTTGTAAAACTAGTTCTTTTTTCAGTCGGTAGGTGGCTTAAACATAAAAAACTTTAATCTATAAATGAATTGTCACAAGAAATTCATATATACGACGATGTTTTTTTTTAAATTTAGATTTTTTTATGATTAAATCATAAATCTATTGGTTACGTATTTCTCCGGTTTATTGTAGCAACTACAATAGGTTCAACCTGGAAAATGAAATGCATAAATCCTTTCTCTCGAGAGAATCACCCTACGTCTAAAGATCTGTTTGACTTTCCTTCAACTTTTAGAAGTATATTTCCGTTTGTACCCGAAGAAGCGAAAATATGTGGTACATGTCGTAGGCAAATTTACAAACGTAAAGCAGATTTACCTATTTCGGATACAAAAAAAAGCTAACATAAATTGTTGTGATGAATATCATAAAGCTGGCGTAACGGTTCTCGAACAAATTAAAAGAAAATTTTCTAATACTATATCGAAGCAAGATAGAATTCAGCTACTCACTCTTGCTCCCGATTTTTGGTCTCGTAATGATTTAATCAGAGAGTTTGGTTGTACTGAATGAGAATCTCGAGAAGCAAAAGAGTTAGTAGCTGAAAAAGGAGTTTTCTCAGTTCCTGAAAAAAAACGCGGCAAAGTACTTTCGGTGGAAACTACAAATTTAGTTAAAAGTTTTTATGAAAAGAATGACATAAGTCGAATTATGCCAGGCTTGAAAGATTGCATATCCGTAAAGCAGGACAACGGCAAACGAGAACACGTTCAGAAAAGATTACTTCTTGGCAATTTGAACGAAATCTATTATTTATTTCAAAAAGAATACGAACACGTTAAAATTGGGTTAACAAAATTCATACAATTGAGACCAGTTAACTGTGTTTTAGCTGGAAGCAGTGGTACACTTCAATTTGAATTGTGGTTTCAAACAGATCGGTGTACGATAGCTTCAAAAAGTGAGAACGTTTATCACTTTCTCAACACGCTGGGCGACAAATTAATGAAATTGAAGACTCACGATTTTTTTGCTAAGAAACAGTCACAGTATGTGAATAAGTTGAAAGAAAATCTTCAAGAAGGGGAGTTTATTGTCTGTTTTGATTTTGCGGAAAACTATGCATTTGTAGTACAGAATTCTACGCAATCTTTCCATTGGAATAATAACCAGGCAACTATTTTTACAGTTGTAATTTATTACAAAGAAAATAGTGATCTTAAACATGTAAGCATTGCTGTAATTTCTGATAATCTAAACCATGATACTGTTGCGGTTTATGAATATCAAAAAATTGTCATACTTTATCTGAAATCTAATTTCGTAGTTAAAAAAATTTATTATTTAACGGATGGAGCAGGTCAACATTTTAAAAATAAGAATAATATGCAAAATCTTCTGTTTCATGAAAAAGATTTCGAAATCTCAGCAGAATGGCACTTTTATGCTACCGCGCACGGCAAAGGTGCATGTGATGGTATAGGTGCGAACTTAAAAAGAGGTGCAAAACGTGCTAGTCTACAACTTTCATCCAAAAATAGAATTTTAACAGCCAAAAGTCTTTACGAATGGGCTAAAAATTATTGCAAAGAAACCGAAGTATTTTATAGCAATAAAGATGATTATGAAAAAACTGTTTTAGAACTCAAACCAAGATTAGATAATGCTAAATCTATACCAGGGACTTTACAGTATCATGCTTTTATTCCATTGAATCAAAACACATTCAAACTACAGAAAACGTCTTTAAGTTCTAAATATCAAAACTTTCCAAAGAAAGACACTAAGAAAAAAGAAAATAATGTATCCAAACCCGCAACAAAGACAAAGAAAGCCACGAAGCTAAAGAATTTGAAAGCCTCTTCGAAAGCCAAAGTAACAAAAAAACGATTAATAAAAACAAAAAAATAACTAAATTCAACTAACAGGTTTAAAAGAAATTATAAGGTAGCAAAATATGAAAAGGAGGACCGAATCCAGCGGCCACCGTCGAGCGCGAAGTCATGCGCCTTGCCGCTGCGCGCGGTACTTCAACTTTTCGGAGTTCTATTACTCACTGAAATATAATCGGGCACTCTGGGCAAAAGAACTTTTTTTATATAAAAAAACCTCAGCTTTCGATTAAAGGAATAAAAAAATATTAAAAATAGACTTTTCGAGATATAACACGTTTTATGTTTTTTTTTAAGGAAAATGGAAAATTTTGGAAAATCTGACCAGACCGTTGGAAAGCTGAGGAGAAAATACATCGAAATAGTTTATTGGATATTTTTTATATATTTTTTTTCATACCGCAAACGCGAGTTGAAAACAACAGTATTAAGCGCTCGCGCGCCGTGCTAGGAGAGTTGACGTGATTCACCCCATATAAGGGTTTTTGGGGTCGCTGATTCTGAATCCGGCCTCCAATTTTCGGAATTAAACATGGCGGATCCAATATGGCGGATGCACGTTCCGAAAAACCCACAAACCCGATGAATTTGCCTGAAATTGCGTATATAAAAATTTGCAATTCAACATGGCGGATCCAATATGGCGGCCGGTAAAACCAAAGAAATCCACAAAATTGATATTTTTAGCTAAAATTCCGTATACAGGAGTTTTCGGGGTCGCTGATTACGAACTGGCATCAGATTTTCGGAATTCAACATGGTGAATCCAATACGGCGGCCGGAAAAACCGAAAAATCCACAAATTTGATATTTTTAGCTAAAATTGCGAATACAGAGGTTTTTGGGGTCGCTGATCACAAATCTGGCATCAGTTTTTCAGAAATCAATATGATCGTTGACAAAAACGCCTAAAAATGCAAAAACTGGATGATTTTGGCTAAAATTGCATATATAGAGGTTTTTGCGATCGCTGATTACGAATCCGGTTCCAGGTTGTCGAGATTGAAGATACTGAATTCAAATGGCGGTATGAATCCTCATATATAGGCCTTATCCACGTATGCAGGAGCAGACAACAAAATATTATTATTGGATTCGTGTGCTACTCGCAAGTAAGTGTCACATTCTCGGAATATCGGACAGACGAGGAACACACAGTCGACCGGTGTAATTGTTTGTAGTCATCATATTTTCCGTGTTAGAGATCACGTTTGAGTGACAGGCTAACGGGTACAAATTATTCGTATATTTATGTATAGTTTGATACTAGATTTCCTACTTGATCATTTTGACAATTTATCGACCTTAGGCTTCTGCGGCTAGACAGGTGTTATTTTCTGTAGTTATATTATCCATGTTAGAGATCACGTTTGAGTGGCAGGCTAACGGATACATGCTACTTGTATATCGCTGTATCGTTTGGTATTACAATTTTCTGATTGGTCATTTTTACAATTTATCTTAGTAATTTCGAAGAAGGCAAAATGAGTGATTCATAAACAGAATACGAGGAAGCTGAAATTCCATCTGACAATAAATCTATAGATGGAAATGATATGAGTGACGATGAAAGTTTTCGTAAGAATGTTGAATGCGTAAGTCATTCTGCTAACTATTCTCGTGTATTCGAGAGCGATGAAGATCTATCAGATGGGATTTGGTCTTAAATGTATGCCTCATAGTGATTTACCTTTTACAAAGGATGTTGGACCAAAAAATATTCCAGATGATGTCAAAACTCCTGGAGATGTTTTATTGATGCTTTTATGTGAAAAAAATATCGAACTAATGGTTCAACAAACTAATCTTTATAGTCAACCGAATAAAAATAAGAACGAAGATTCTGTAACAGCAGAAGAGATAAAGAAATTTCTTGGAATCAACATACTTATGGGTGTGAAAAGGTCACCATCATATCGCGATTACTGTTCCTTGAATCCTCAGCTGAATGATATATAAGTTCAAAAATGCCGGTCTAGAGATTTTCTTCCCTGCTCAGCAATCTACACTTGAATGATAAGACTAAAGAACCCAAAAGGGGAGACCCAACGTTGGATACATTGTATAAAATAAGACCGTTTATTGACAAAATTTCTGAAACCTATCTGCATTATTATGATCCAACAAGACAACAATCTATAGATGAGAGCATGATAAAATTCAAAGGTAGAAATACTATGAAACAGTACATGCCTCAAAAACTTATAAAAAGAGGATATAAGGTGTGGGTAAGAGCTGACATGAAGGGCTTTGTATGTGAATTCCAAATTTATACTGTGAAAATCGGTAATACTTCTGAAAAAAATTTAGGGAGGAGAGTTATCAAGGATTTATCTCGGATCTTGACGAATATGAATTACCACATCTACTTTGATAATTACTTCTCAAGTATTTCTTTGATGAGTTCATTACTAAAAGATGGAATCTTAGCTTGTGGAACTGTTAGGAAAGGTCGTAAACATCTACCCAAGCTTCAGAAAAAAGATAAAGATATGAACATCGGAGATAGTCAATACCTTACGTCAGATGACGATATCAGATGGATGAAATGGGTTGACAGAGATGCAGAGAAGACAAAAAGATAGTTCTTTGAAAACTGTAACTTGCCCGTAAATGGCCACAGATTATAACGCTTACATGGGATGCGTTGATAAGTCAGACATGATGAAATTATTTTATGAAATTTCCAGAAAGAGCAAAAAATGGTGTCTCAGTTTATTCTGGTACTACATCGACGTGACATTGGTCAACTCATTCATAATGTTCAAACTGCGCAATCCCAATAGCAATTTGAAATTGATTGGATGAACTGGTAGGACTGGCTGGCCGAGTGAAACGGGGAAGACTCACTTCCAAACCCCCTACTCCAAAAAAAAATAAAACACTTTATAGTGTTCGAACGTCACAACAGATGCATTTACCTGCCGTTCATGAAGGAGTTCCGAAAAACTGTGAAAATTATAGCACTAAAAAACTTCGGATTCGATCGAAATTTTATTGTACAACCTGCAATGTGACATTATGCATCAAAGCAGATAATAACTGCTTTTTGAAATACCACCAATAAACATTTTATTCCGCGAACGAAACAATAAAAGCCAGATTTGTGACCAGCAACACCAAAAATCCCCGTTTACGTAATTCCAGACAGAAAAATCGATATATGAATATTTTGAGGTTTCTTTTAGCCATATTGGATTCGCCTTGTTGAATTCTGAAAAGCTGAAGCCAGATTCGTAATCAACGACATTGAAAATCCCTGTATACGCAATTTTAGCTAAAAATATCAATTTTGTGGATTTTTTTTGTTTTACCGGCCGCCATATTGGATACGCCATGTTGAATTCTGAAAATTTGAAGCCAGATTCGTAATCAGCGACCCTAAAAACCTAGAAAACCAACATAATTTTAGTTGTCGGTGTTGCAGAAAAATGTGCCCCTGAAAGGGTTAAATATATTAAAAGTATATACGTTCTCTTTTAGTATACAAAATTTCCTTATAACTGATGTATCGCACAATTTTTTTAAACCTATTCTTGTGAAGATTTAAAAGAACTTGTGAAAATCACATTTTTTATCCAATCTTTGTATTTTATGACTTAATAAGGCAGACATGCTAAAAATTATTTGAAGTTTTAAGATTTTTTCAAACTGGCAATACTGAAACGCTTGTATCCAATGCGTTCATTTTAGCATAATTTTATTAAAAGCGAATTTCCATTATAAAATTCTCACACTCGATTTTTCAGAACCTCTCATTGAGAAAGCATTCTGCTAAAGCAGTTAGCAGCTGTTTTTTTATATAAAATTAAGAAACCAAATGAAGCATTCGTTAGAAAAACGTTATAAAATGTGTTTCAATTTTTTTAATGTTCTACAAGTTGTACTAACATTAATAAACTCTCATGAACGATAAAAGATAATTGGAATATGTATAACAGCTTATAAAACATTTAAAAATGTATTAACGTACTTTTCTTGAAATTATGCAAAACGTCGAAGGTCACTCGTTTAGAGAACCACTTAATAA